>VWZI01001487.1:35025-66549 GCA_013396835.1 Psilopogon haemacephalus | reverse complement strand
CCCCCCTCCCCAGCCGCCATGCGGGTGTGCCTGAACCTCGTGGCGCGTTGCCGTCCCTCGTCCTCCCTCTTCCCCTCCCCACCCCCTCTCCCGGCGGCTGCGCTTTTCTGGCGGCGGGCGGGAGCAGTCGGGGCTGCTGGGTGCCGAGCTTCCCGCCGCCACCGCCTCCTGCCAGAAAGGGCCTCTTCCCCTTTTGTTCGTGTCTCTGCGCCTCGCAGCAGCCCGAGAGCTTCCGCTCTGCTGCAAGGACAGCGACTGGTTATTTCTCCCCCCTCCCCAGGGTGCGGAGGATTTCCCCGACTGCTGCATCCTGATCCTCAGGCTTCTGCCTGCAGCCTTCCACGCGTCGGGAACGCCTCTAGTTTCTCTGGTTGTTGGAAGCGTACTTACAAAACCCTCCTATCGAAAATTTGGTCACCGTCGGCCTGACCAAACCAACGTGTTTTTCCACTCGTAAAAATGAAAGGGGGCATCGATGTGCTACTGGACTAAATTACTTTTGTCAGCCCCTGGCCATGGGGCTTCTGTTTTCTTTCTACTTTGTAGTGCTCCAAGCTGGTTCCAATTTGCTCGTCTGTCAGAAAAGCAGTATCTGCAGCCTCTCTTGAGCTCTGTTATTTAGCATCCTTTATGATAGAACGCATTACCGTTTTAACAGTGTTAGTACGTGCCGTACAGCGAGCATGAAGTTCCTGTACTGGTCTTTGTATTCAAAAAGCAAGCAGACCTCTCCAGAAAATGTGGAAATTGGAGGCAGTATTGGAAATTTTGTAGTTAGGCATTTCTTTTATTTCAGGATAGAGTTCAGAAAAGACAGTAAGTATGTCGTAATTCTAAGTGTATGCTTTCAAAAACGTGATGAATAGTAAGCATGTTGCAATTCTACAATAGAATGTTTTTCTAGAGATCAGATATGCTTTAGTACTTTAATGTTTCTCCCCTCCATCAGATGATGTTAATCACACAAGATTGCGAAGAAAATTGGTGTTAACTGTGAGCGTGGGAATAATAACCTTTCTTCCAGGAGAATTCTTATGTTTTACTTACTCATATATAGCCTGTGATAGTTTTCTTGCCCTTCAGAATTTTGCATTCAGTTTTCCCAGTCAAGGTAACTACCCTTCTAATGGTTTCCTTTCATCATTCCATGTGAATTAACACTTATGTGTGAGAGTTTTTTTACTAGCGTTTCTAGACCAGCGTAGTTTTGAAGATACCATTAGATGATAGCTAATTCAAGAAAAGCTTGTGGTTTAAAAAAAATAGTTAATTCAAGAAAAGCTTGTGGTTTAAAAAAATATTAAGGATTCTTTCTCTTAAAATTATTACTTTAATTCATGGAAATGGCTTAATTAAGTGAATTTCTTTTGTTTACGTGTATTCTTTATATAACGTGCTTTTTTTCCCCCTCTTACCTGCATTATTTCTATTATTTGGCAGTGGTGTGAGTAGCCCAAGGAGTATATCTTTAAATAGATGGCTTATAAAACATTAGATAGGTGCACATGTGTGAGATTAAAACCTCGTTGTGTTGCTTGAACTAGGGGGTTACATGAGCTAAAACACAACCACATAGTTCAGAGCATAATTCTGCAGATGGTTTTCCTCATTATTTCCCATTCCATCACCCAGGGAAACTGATACAAAGAGAAGAACCAAGAACTGGAAGAGTAAAACAGTAGTGATTGCTCCTGCTGGTCACAAATGCACTTTGGGTTTGAGCAGTGGGTGAAATTGATTAGATGAACACTTGTAAACTAGGGGTAAAGAAGAATGGATGGATGTGAGCAGTTTCGGTTTTTCTGTAATGCTTTTCTATGCTATTTTGAATATACTCCCTATATTCTCCACGTTAATAGAAAGGCATTTAGAGCATATGTTGTATAGGAATGGCATCTTAATGTTTTCTGCTACATAACTACTTTCATAATTGATGTTTTATTTGCAGAGTCAATTGTTCATTTTACTTCAAAATTGGAGCTTGTCGTCATGGAGACAGATGTTCTCGGTTGCACAACAAACCAACATTTAGCCAGGTTTGTTTTCCTTTTGTTTTCTCTTTCTTGTGGAAGTGTATTCTTTAAAACTTAGACTCTAAGATACAAGTGAATAATAACCGAGCTGAAGTTCAGTTTTGGCCCCAGTTTATATGGGTTTTTGCTCTTTTGGGGGTGTTCAGTTTACTTTTCCCAGCATTTCTAATTATCTCCTGTCACCCTTAATGGCTGCAGGAAGCGATGCTGTTGTAAGCTTGCCTGTAGTAGAGACCAACCAGTGCTAACTTTCAGGTGAGTGTGCCTTCTCAGTGGTGTTTAGGCACTTTAACCATCCCAGATTTTAAAAACGCAAATTAGGACACCCTGTTCCACCTGTCTCGGAGGTGTGAACTTCAGCCTTTTGTGCATAGAAGAAAGATGATTAATAAATAAAAGCAATGCATCTGTCGATACATACACTCTCTGACCCAGGCTCTTAAGGTTCAACGATAACTTTCATACTACTCTTGACTGTGAAAAAAATGTTTCTTAAAAAGAACTTGCCTGGTTGCATACGTCTGTTGACTCGACAGATTAAATAATCTTTGGCTAGAAGACTGTACTGTTAGAAACATGGTGTGTGACTGCATGTCTGCCAGAAAGGGGAAGAAAAAATTAGAAAAGGTGCAGTGGGTGATAGGGTTTATATTAGGAGCTCTATAGCTTTCAGATACTGTTTACTGGACAACTACATGCTTTGCTTTTTTCTATCACTGCTGATTGTCAAGGTATGCAGGTAAATAGATTTCTTTGGCAATGTTGTATGTAATATAAGCAGTGTCTGGAAGTTGTTGCATTATCAGGACTTTTGCCTACAGAAGTCAGGTTTTCATAGTAGTGGAGTCCTCTGCAAGTTAATTTTAGCTGACTTAAAGCAGAAATTATGAGAATGGTAGGCTCATGTTGGTTTGCAGAGAAACAGGAGGGCAAGTACTCATGAAGATAAAATTTGTGTGAGAGCAGACAGGAGGAGATGTAGAGGAGAGTGGTCTAGGTTACTGATCTGTAGGGACCACTGCTGGTATTTCACTTACAAAATCAGTTTTCTACTTCTGGAAATTTAGTGTAAGTGTTGCATCTCAAAGAATAGTTCACATTTTCAAAGCTGCTCTGGGTTGCTGACCTACATGGAGAGCTGGCTGAAATGTGATCAGTTATTTAGAGGCCTGAATTTAGGTCGTTGCCTATTAGAAAATATTCTTCAATTAGATAACTTTACAGTAGTCTTTAAGTTTAAAAAAGAAACAAAACCAAAAAAGCCCACAAAAATGCAAGAAATAAAAACAAGCAACAAAACCCAAACTTCATTTGTGTTTTTATAAAAATCCTGTGTGCAAACAACATTGTTTTTTTTTAACTCAGTGCAGCCTTTAGTATTACTTTAAAAGCTGCACTTAAGCAATGCCAGCTGAAGAGGGTCAGGAGGGCTTTTCAGATTCATCCAGAGATGACTGGGGTTACTACAACATCACAGCTGGTGGCCACGCTATGTTTTAACACCCTAGCCTACCTGGCAGATGCGTAGTGAACCCTACAGAAATCTTTATTTGTGTGCATGTTGATAATCAGCTGTGATAGAAAACAGAAGAACAAGTATCTTGCTGGCACAGTGTTTTTTTATCTTGTGTTGCTAGTGCTGGGGCAGCTGCTTTATAGAAGAGCTGTGTTAGGAGAGGTAGTGCAATCCAGGGTGATCAAATTACTACCTATCAGCAGAAACACTGTGACTATGTGCATGTTTCTGGTTCTCTGAAGTTGCAGGCTAAAATGTAGTTTAGATCTAGGCCATGGAAGCACAAAGCTTTGGTTGGTATGACCCTACTCATTATAAAACAGGCGTGTGGTTTTAAATGTGCTGCTATGAAATTTTTTTACATGTTAAGAGGGCAGCATGTGTAGGTATGACATTGCTGATCCTTTGACTTCCTTAAGCTCTGAATTCTTACTACGACCAATAGTGTATAAGCTAAAATTATTTGGGGGTTGCAATTCATATTAACTAACATTGAGTTTGTATTTTAAGTAATCAAATTTCAATCTTTGAGCTGCTTACAGTGATATGGACATTTGGAATTTTTTTGTAATATTAGTTTACTAACTTAAACATGGTTTGTTTTTTCAGACAACTTGATTTTAAGAAGAACGGTACAAATGTAAGGTTTCAAGTCTGCCTGGGCTAATTCTTCAAGTAAAAAGCAGAAGGGCTAAAAGGATATTGTCCTTATTTGAAGGATCGGAAACATGTGAACCTATGATGCTATTATATTATTTAAACAGAAATTCCACCAAGAAATTCCTGATGCACAAATCAAGATGTAGCTCTTACCTGAAAACCTTACTCTCTGGTGTAACGTTTTAGACTCTGTGGCATTATGTCTTACATGCTGTGCACATGACACTTGGTTTTTTTTTACCCCGCACACCCCACTCCCCAAGACTGACAATAACAAATCTGGTCTTGAAAGTTAGGCATCTCCATAACACCATGGTTCAGGTTACTGTGCCTCGCAACTCCCATTTTGAGGCTAGCCATTGAGACAAATGCAGCTCTTTCTTGGTGGTTAATTAAAACTGTTTTCATAATATGATGGTCTGGATGCAGTTTTGGAAGATAATCTGCAAATACGGAAGGAATTCTTAAGAATAAAATACTACTTTTAGCTGTTTGCAAACAAGTTGTCTCTTTGCAATTGTCTATTATATGCACAGCAGCCAGTAGAATTCCCCTTTTTATTTTTTTTCCCCGCAGACCATCTTGATTCAAAACATCTATCGTAACCCCCAAAACAGTGCACAGACGGCTGACGGCTCACACTGTAAGTCCCACAGTTGGAGAAATTTTTTTAAAGAATGGTGTTAAAGAGCCCACTTCTAATTATGAGAAAATAATGTTGGCTTCTGAGCTGCTGACATAAAGCTGTTGCAAACAGGACAAGTGATGGAACTCTCCCTGCGCATAGATCAAGAACTTGTCAAATGTGTGCGGTTCAGAATGTAGAACCAATTGGCAGAAACTGGACTTGTTGCACTGCACAGTGAAGCTTAAGTGCTTAGTAATGCTGCAGACATTTCTCAAATTCTTGATTTAACAAAATTTTAAAAACCCCACCCCAAAACCAAATAAATAGGTATATACTTGGTGTACGGTAAGTTTCCCAAAACTTGAGGTTTTTTTTCATCTTTTTCAGGAAAAATGGAGATTTCATGTCATGCTGTAATTATTGTATTACTTTCTTTCCTGAGAGTTTGCTATTAAGAAACAACTGGGTAAAATCAAATTCAAACGAGTTGTGATTTGAATACTTGTTAAGATGCTATCTATTGCATGTCTGCCTGAAATCATGCATAGTAATATTGGTGGATTTACAAAAAAAAAATACAATAATGGAGTATCATGAGATCTCTATTGCTTTACAGTGTTAGGTTGATTCAGAAAGGTCACCATCTCACTGAAAATTCTCCTTCTTTGGGAGAGAATAACCACCTCTCTTTCAGCACAGACTCGGCTAAAGCGACCCTAAAGGAAACCGGTTTCTTGTTAAAATTATTTTCCATAATATAAAGTTGTTGCGTTTTGTATTTCAGACCATTGCCCTCTTGAACATTTACCGTAACCCTCAAAACTCTTCCCAGTCTGCTGACGGTTTGCGCTGTAAGTTCATACAAGTTCCTTCACTGGTTCCCTGGGCTTGATTGTCAGAGCTCAGTGTCGACTTAAGCTGGTCTACCATTTTAGTTTAACAGATCAAACTGACCACGTTTTGTTAAATTGTGTTCGAAACACACCCAAAAAAAACCCCAAAGCGAAAAAACTTTTTTTTTGTCCCTATTCCCAAAACTATGAAGAGATTCTCAATCCCATCTATTACTAAGATTTTAAAATTGTACTTCCCCTGTAAAGCAGTCTTGGTTGCACTGCTTTCTTCCCTCTACCTTTCTCCCTGCCAATTGCCTGCATCCTAGAAATGCTTTTCTGTATGTTTTATGCCATCTCTTAGATTACAGTGCTTAAAAGAACAGGACAGTGACACCTTGACTTCATCCAGTACAAATGTCCTGCTCTGTAAATGTTAAAGAGAACTTTTCAGACTGCATGCAGAAATTTGTCCTAGGTTAATGCAGCTTCTATTTAGAGTCTACTTTAAGAATACTCTGACTGACAAATGCTTCCTTTCTGGCAGCTGTCCTTTTTGGATAGGTGCATGCTTCAGATTCCTTCCATGCTTCGAAAATTCAAATTCCAAACCCATGTTGCATATTTACCTAGGAAAATATATCTTTAAAGATAGTTTTGAGGAGGGGAAGGCCTTTGGGTATGGTCATGAAGTAATTTAATGACTCCTCATGAGGTAGGAATGGGCATTAAAAAACAGCTACTGTGAGACTGGCAGAAGTTTAAATGACCATGGTTGTTGATCCGTGATATACGTGGTTGAAGCTTCAACATTAGAATAAGATGATTTTTTTAAAATAATCCTAATTTTAGAACCAAAAAGTATTGGTGTTTTTCTGACTAATATTTCTTGTTGAAGTGAATATTGACTGTGTGGTAATAAAGCTTTGTTTGGCTATATATATATATTTTTTTTTATTTTTTTTTTACTGTTGTACTGTAGACTAGTTCAGATTAGTTACCAGCTTTTGATTAGACATCCTTTGTGAAATCAGCCACTTCAAAGTCAACACTATCTCTCTGCTTCTAAAAGTAGTGATGGCCCAATTAAGTAATCTTGAGGTTTTTGTCACACTATCAAGCTAGATACATAATGAGCTACCTAACTTTGTCTTTATGCTTCAACAGTTCTATCAGTGTGTAGGCGTCCTTGTTGCAGATGGTCAGTAGTTAATGCTGTGTCAGTAAATCCAAAACCATACAGTTGGGTATTTCCACTCTCTGGCTAAATCCCCAATGCGCTGGTAACTAATTTGCACAAAGTTACAGCAGTTTGCCCTGTGGAGCTCTTTAGATTGTACAGCTGCAAAAGTCTCTGGACAGATTTTCTAGTGTTTTAAACACCGGTATCCAACTCTAGTGTCTCTTGACAAGCAGTAGCTCTCTAACAGAGACCAACTCTTACCTACTTCTGTGGTAGAGCTGGAGCTCTGTTACCAGTAGGCTTGCTGAAATCTCTGGCTCCCTGGGTTTTTTTAATATTTGTCCCTACTTAAGTACTGCATGTATTTTAAATGGATAACTTAGGTAGCTATTTAATGCTTTTGTTGTTGTTGCTTAACTGTCTTCCTTTCTATTGCCGTCGTAGAGAATTAACCTTAGTTTTGAACAGCAGTAGTTTTCTTGAGTTATTTAGTAATTGGGCTTGTCAAGGTTCAGATACCGGTAGCCCTGGAATGTGATGTTTGTAAAGCTTGTGCATATGTATATTTTACTTCCCACTTCAGAAGGACTTTTAAGTAGTCATTAACTAACTGTTGTTTATGATCACCTAATATGATTAATGAAATCTTCTTGAAAGGTTTTAGCACTTGTCCAGCTGGGTAAAAAGTAGTTATTCCTAGTGTGGCTTACAAACAAAAATAAAATAAAATTTAAAAAAGCACACATAAAGACCCAACCCAACAAAAACAGTCCCCCCAAAAAACACTAGCAGACCTTTAGGTACTAACAAGCTGTTATCAGGGGTATTGGTAGAACTTTGGGAATATAGTTAAAAGTATTAAACTAACTTAAGAACACTGGTTTAGTGTTTGCTCTTCCTTAATTTGTTGTAACCACAGGGAAGAAGAAAGTTCTTGAAAGCAAACATATTTCAAATGAAAAATGTTGTTAGCCTAAACTAAGTAGCAAATGCCCCATGCCCTCCTTCAGGAGGTGAGCTGGGTGGAAGAAAGGTAATTGCAGTTGCAAACTGTGGCTAGTTAATATTAAAGTCTTTGAAGAAGAGCATAAAGTTTGTCTAATGGCAATATTAGCCAAAAGTGACTGATCCCAAAGCATATCTTTCTCTGAAAGTGGAAAAAAAAAAATCATTTTTTAAAACCGCACAGCTTTACTTTAATATAAACCACTTAAGTCCTAAGAGCTAATAGATTAGATTTTAATATATGCAGCATAATGGGCTTTGGAATACTGTAGACTGAGGGGAAAAAAAAAAATTCTATACTGAATGCTTCAAAAAAATCAGCCAAACTTGCATTGTTTTCTATAGCAGCAGGCAAGCAGTGCTCGTTTGTGAATTCCGGCTTGGAACTCAAATGTAAATCTAACCTGAATATATGACTGGCTTGTCTTGCACTAAAAAGTTATTATGCAAGACTATACAAATATTCAATGATAGTTAAACTAGAAAATTGCTTTCTATTGCAAAGCATTATGGTGCCCTTCCTTGAGGGCACTGGGAAAAGTGTGTCATTCCAGTATCTATTTTGAGCAAATTTTAAAATAATTCTGGGCTGTGTTAGATTGTGAACTCTTAAGATTCTAATGTAGGTGTTGGAGAGCTTGACATGTTAAAATTCAGCTGTTAGGAAGAGGAAAACTAAATTGTAATATTTTTTTTAAAAACAGTAAATGTTCAAAGCACTTGCCTTTTGTTTAGGTAAAATTAGAGACTGGGACTGTACTTTAAACTTAAGTGATATTTCAAAGGAGTTCCCCTTTAAATTTGTGACATAGAAGTTTGGCTCTGATTAAAGCTTGTTTTGATTTGGTCATCTAGTGTAATGTCTTTGGGGACCCAAAGCTCTTCACACATATATATCTATAATATCACTATTAGTTAGCTCCATGCTATATGGTGTCTTTAATGCTCCAGATGGCCTCTGTAGATTGTTTTGTAATGTGATCAGAATCTTTTCTTCCTTACTTGTAGGCTCTAATCGATGTGAATCTTGATTTTTGTAGGTGCTGTGAGCGATGTTGAGATGCAGGAACATTACGATGAATTCTTTGAGGTACGTAAAAGATGTTCAAATGCATTAAAGTGTTTGTAGTTTTGTCAGCACATGAGTTAGATGCATTCAGTGCATAGCACAGTTAGATGGATTCTGAGAATAGCATTTGTTCCTTCAGGTACTCCTGTAAAACTTACCAGGAAATACTTAGCTCTGAAAATTGTACAACCTTTGGTTAGCTTGGTTTTAACTTTATTGTTTGTGAGAGACTTTAAATCAGCAACTTAAGTGTCATAGTATTTTGATTCCGTAATCCCCTTCTTTCCTGGATCTTGGAAATATACTTAATTATTTGTATAGAAGCAAATTAAGTACAACTACAGTGTCATGGCTTAGATGTAGTATTTTCAGTGTCTGTCATGTCTTCTGTAAATACTGTATACATAGTGCTTTCAATAGCTTTTTATTGTATCCTGTTAGCTGTAATTAGAGGTGGACACAGTACAGACCAAGCAAGTACTAATTTTAAAATCAGAATTTTAAAAATTAACAGCTAAATGCAATAGCTCTGTACTTGAAAATAGTGTCCTGCAAACTTAAAATTGTTTGATTTGTGCTTAGGAGGTCTTCACAGAAATGGAAGAAAAATATGGTGAAGTTGAGGAGATGAACGTCTGTGATAACCTTGGAGATCATCTAGTTGGAAATGTATACGTAAAGGTAGGATAAACAGAGGTGTTTATATGTAATCAAAACAGATGGTATTTATTGATTTGTACTTTTAAGAGCTACTGTAGGCCTGTAGATTTGGCAAGAGTACCTCTCCAGGATATAAGCACCTCTCCAGCTCCACAATATAAATTGGAAGAGATGATGAGAAACCATTTTCATAGTCAAAATCTGTGCCTTTTATATAAAGCTAAACACTTAAATTTTTACATAGTCAAAAATGTCATCACTACTGCTGGACTGTTTACTTTGCCAGACTTAATTTCACAGACTCACAGAAACATTCAGGTTGAAAAAGACCCTCAGCATTGTCAAGTCCAACCAATAACCTTCTTCTATGAAGTTCACCCCTAAGCCAGATCCACAAGCACCACATCTAAATGACCTTTAAACACATCCAGGGTCGGGAACTCAACCACCTCCCTGGACAGCTTATTCCAATGCTTGACCATTCTTTCTGTGGAAAAAAAAATTCGTAATGTCCGGTCTAAACCTACTCTGTTGCAACTTGAGGCCATTCTTTCTTATTCTAACACTAATTACCTGTGAGAAGAGAAATTGGAATCTGTCTTCCCTTTACACTGACTTTTAAGCACTTTGTTGTGGACAGAGATTTGTTAGCAACAAATGTTTGTTTTTAAGAGTTAAATTTATTTGCTAACTTAGCAGTTAGACAAAACATCTTGTAACCAAGTTATATTGTGCAGTAGATGGACGTTTTAAGGTGCAAAGTGGAGCACTTAGGTTTAGCTGTTAAAAAGCATTCATATCTCTTGAATAATGAGCATAAATTTGTCACTTGCAAGATTTTTATTGTGTGTGCAGGGTCTTGGGGATGTGAGAGAGTTTGATTTTTTTTAAAATGTATTTTACTGTTGATTCCCTTCACTGAAAAATAGTCATACCTAAAAGTCTCACCCTTTTTCAGAAATGAAAGTTAAAATTTGCATGCTATGAAAAGTTTGGCATCTGTCATAAGACAAGATCAGATCTGTGTAAATTCCCACTGCATGACAAATAAAGCTCTCCCCTATGTAACTTTCTTTCAAATGTTTGGGGGAAAAAAAGCCATTTGGAGCATTAGTGTTCTAGAAAGTGCTCTTAAGCATTCTCTTTGTTTAAAGTTTTACTAAGCTATTGTATCTTCTAATAAAAGGGGGAAAAAAAAGAAAGATCAAATAGCAAATAATTGAGATAAAATGTGTTTTAATTAGCTTTGAGTGCTGATCAATGAAAAGCTAGGATCTTTACCCTTGATTTGATGGACTATCCCCAGGGGGATCTGTGAAGTAGCTTCTAGTTTGATTACTACTAGTCCTGTGCGTCAAATACTGCACAACTGTTCTGGCAGGAATCTTTGCTCTGCTTCTGTTTCTTCTTCATAACCTGAGTAAATGTTCATTTTCCTTTTAGTTTCGCCGTGAAGAAGATGCAGAGAAGGCTGTGATTGACCTGAACAATCGCTGGTTTAATGGACAGCCCATTCATGCTGAGCTTTCACCTGTGACTGATTTCAGAGAGGCCTGTTGTCGTCAGTATGAAATGGGGTAAAAACTGACTTCCTCTTTACCTATGATGGGTGGGTGCTTAGCTGTGGAGTTTGTGTAGCTTAGTGTAGAAAGGAAAGCACCCCAGTCCACGTTAGTGGCCAAGGCCTGTGTTCATCTGCTTGACTTTCGCCATATTTTTAGGATTTTGATCTAGAAATGAGTTGGTGTCAGTAGTTGGTGATTGCAGTTTACCGTGTTTAATGTTCAAGGTGATTAATTTTTACATGACTAGAGTCTAGGACTTAGGCAAACATGTTCACTGTAAAGCCAGTTCTAACTGTCTGATCAATTCTGTTTCAGAGAGTGTACACGAGGAGGTTTCTGCAACTTTATGCATTTGAAGCCTATTTCTCGAGAGTTAAGACGCGAGTTGTATGGACGTCGTCGTAAAAAGTAAGTTTACTGTTAAACACAGTGGAAGCATGTAAATTAAGAATCAGTTACTGGAGGTTTCGAAGGCAGATCTGTAAACTGTCTTGCTTTTTCTTAGGAAGGTTTTTACTGACACATGCCAGTGTCAGAGAGCATCAGTTGGCTAATTTAAAGAAAATAGGTCTTTGTTGAAAAAAATTGATGGTTCTTCTAGCTCTGTGGTGTTATGGATGCTGAAGATTCATACCTCTTTAAAAGAAAGCAAGGTTAAGGAGTGACAATGTTCACTGAGTCACCAAGTACATGGAACTTACTTGTGGTTGATGCCTGCACTCTGGGAGAAGTAGTGCTTTATGCCTCATGTTTTATTTTTTCTAAACATGCTAGCTCATGTACCCTGCTAGAAGCAGGCTACTTGGCTAATGGGTGTTTTGGTAGCATCAGATTGGCCACTTTCAGTGTTATATGCAATCAGGCATATCTGTAGATCATAAAAGCAGTTTTGTAGGTTTGTTTCTATCACAGAAGGAGCCTGGGTTCATGAATATATTTTTCCTATGAAGGTCTCTAATTGGCAGTATTTTTTTAATTAGTGATGATGAATTTACCTGAGGAAAATATAGATTGGTCAGGTGCACGTATTTGTACCTAAATACTTAGCAAAAATATCTCAAATTGAAGTGCAAGGTTTTAAGGAGTTTGATACATGAAAATGACAAAGTATGCTCACTTAACTTACTTTTTGGTTATTTTTATGAATCTGAATCTCTGAGTAACTTTTTATTTAAAAGATAATGATCACCTTTTATTGCAAGAAATGCAAAATGTGTGTTTGGCTTTGGAACAGAAGTGTTTTACATATAGCTCAATTTCAGTCACTGGTAAAACAAAATCCTCCATACACTTTTCTCTTTATTTGTCTTGTTCAAGTTCTCTGTGAAGCTGTTAAAGGTTAGCAGCAAGGCTTGATGAAAAGAAAAATCAGTTCTTGTGTCAGGTTTCATGGGTAAATAGTGTAGACTAGGCTGACCTGAAAGCAGTTTTGCACATAACGAATTACATCAAAATCTTTCAAGTAAAAAAAACAGTAAACCAGAACTGTTAACATCATAGGTTAACTTAATAATCCTAGGCAACTCAATGTATATAAGAGTTACGCATGCACCTGTCAGTAAAATTTCTCGCAACACACACTCCCAACCCAAATTACTTTACCATGGAACAATATTCTGCAAACAGAAGACTGACACTATTTGCTTCCCTGAGCTTTTTAGTTCTGCTGTGATTCCTGCACCCACTTACAACTGTATTGGTTATGCATTTTATCAAATTGACTTCTCTAAAATGCTTAAAAATATTCAAGTCACTCTTCCTTGACAAGTGCTATGTAAGGTTTAAATCCACAGTGGCTGTATTAATAGTACATTCTGGATGATTTTAGCTTCCTGAATTGAAGTCATCACCCTCATGCAAGGAAGATTATTTGCAAATCCTGCTGGAATGGGGGGAGAGGAAAGAGTGGTGGGGGGGAAATCAAAACAAACCCCTAAATTGTAATAGTTAATTAATGCAATTGATTTAATAGGAAAGGACAGCTGTAGGGTTTTTGCAATGTGGTGTTAAGAGCTATTCATAACTGCAAAAGCAGGTGTCCCCTTCTCTTGCTTCTTTAACAGATGTGTAACTGTTTGGTTCTTCTACAAACCTCAGTCCTTAAGTTTTGCACATCCATTATAATGGGTGACTGGCAGCAAAGAGCTGAGGCTTTTAACAGTATGCATTAACTCCTTGGTGTGTTCTTCAGTTTGTAAATACATGTTTTTGCATCCTGAGTGCCCATTTACCAGTCCTTCCTAATGCCATGTTGTTTGTCTTCTTCATTACTGAAATTCTTGTGATTCTGTGGAACACTTAAGAGTGTCAGGGCCTGGAATGGACCTTGAAAGATTATCCAGTCCAACCCCCCTGCCAGAGCAGGATCACCTATACCAGGTCACACAGGAACGTATCCAGGCAGGTTTTGAGTATCTCCAGAAAGACTCCACAACCCCCCCCCAGGGCAGCCTATTCCAGTGTTCTGTCACCCTCACGGGGAAAAAAACCTTCCTCATATTTATGTGAAACTTCCTATGCCTCAACTTCCACACATTGCCCCTTGTCCTGTCATTGGGCATCACTGAGCAGAGCCTGGCTCCATCCTCCTGGCACTCACCCTTTACATATTAATAATCATCAATGAAGTCACCCCTCAGTCTCCTGCAAGCTAAAGGGCCCCAGCTCCCTCAGTCTGTCTTCATAAGAGACATGTTCCATTCCCGTAATCATCTCTGTGGCTGTGTGGTACTGCAAGTAAATTGCCAGATGTGGTCAAACACTAAAACGTTCAAACTTTCTTTGAAGGCATAGATCCAGGTCGAGGTCCCGTGAACGTCGGTCTAGATCCAGAGATCGTGGTCGTGGAGGTGGTGGTGGTGGAGGAGGACGTGAACGTGATAGGAGGCGATCAAGAGATCGTGAAAGATCTGGTCGATTCTGAGCCATGCCATTTTTACTGTATGTCTGCTAGAAAGTGTTGTAGTTTGACCAAACAAGTTCATAATGAGATTTTTTTTAAAAGATGGGCTTCTGAATAAAAAATTTGTAGTGATACAGTATTCTTTGTGTAACTTGTTTCTTGTGGGGGGAGTCTTTTTAACTGTCATTCCTCTAACTTGACAAATACCTGCATTAACTATGCCTGAAGGAAAGGTGGTAAATGTATTGGAGGAGCGCCAGTTTGGGTTCTTAGTTTGGGNTCTGAACTGTTGATGCAAATGTGTGTATATAATATAAAATATTATATACATAGTAAAAATAATATACTGCTTAAGAAACAGTTACATAAGTTTCCCTTCTCTGCTATGCTGTCTGCTTATTTAGGTTAGTTTAGGCACATTTAAAAGGAAGGCTGTGCGAAATGCATTTATTTACTGAGTAGAAACGCTTAGTTACAAAAAAAAAAAAAATGTATGTTTGTTACCAGAAGTCTGTGCTCTGTCTATCAATGTGACTGTGGCATTTACAATAAATCAAATTTCTTGATGTAAAATCTAAAGCCTATTTTCTAAGCACTCTGGAGTAGTTGAGTTGCTACTCCTGGCTGTGCCAGAGTTCGTAGTTCAGGGTTTTGTTTTTTTTCCTATCATTCTTGATTAAATTCCTTGCCTTTGACTGGAAAGAAAGTTGCCTAGTGCACTGTGGGGAAAAAAAGAAATTAAGGGTTTTACTGCATTTATTTTTAATAGGCAGGTGAAGTTTAAAAATAAACTGCTCCATGCAACATGATGCAAGGGATCTGTTGAAGAAAATACAAGGTCCTAAATGCAAGGACCCAATTTCTAAGACTGAATTTTTTATTCCCCACTTTCATGTTCTCATACCTGTCATTTAATGAAAAGCATTTCATTAGTGTCCAAGGTCATAGGAAAATGAGTCAGATGCTAGTGGAAAATACTTTTTTCACCTTCACTTGCTTCCTGACATTCTGAAGTGTAATAAAAGCTAATGGATGCATAAAAGTTTCTTCTCAAACAGATCTTTCTGTCTGAGTTTCAGTTGCATTGCACGATAAGTATAGTTCATAGGTTGCGTATTTCTAATGTAGTTGTAATTGAAATGTTGCTGGAGCATCTTGAGAGAATTTATACAATGACTTTCAGTCTAACTTCATGTCTGCTTTTATTCAAAACATAAGAGAAATTTTAGCCTAGTCACGTTCCTGCAAGATACAACTTCATATGCATGATGCTATATAAGGCAGTATAGGTGTCCAAGGGGGAAAGAATTTAATAGTGTTTTTTAGTTCTGAGTCAGCTTACTAAATGATAAATCTGTTCCTTGATTCTACTTTTTAAAATGAAAGAAGTAGGATGTTGGGAGCATTAGATAGTCAGGCTAAGAAACCAGTTTATGCCCCCAAAAGCATAGAACCATTTTGCTCACTGGAATGTGGAGTTGGCAAAGAAAACTCTTTTAAAAAGCAGCATTGGTAAATGGATTTGCTTTGCATCTTACACCAATTCAATTCAGATGGGTGGGTATTTTGGCCAACCAAATTGTGGAATTTACTTTGCCAGTAATCTTTTTAAGGGAATGTATCACTCTTACATGAAGATGGCTTCACTGTTTGTTTTGTTGCAATTGTTTTAAATTCATACATCAAACAATGCCTTTTCCCCGCCCACCCCCACTGGAAGATATTGAGCAGTGCCTGGCCAAACTGAAACCTATGATATTTCTGCTAGACATTAGGAATTTAATGTTGATAATTCAGTTCTCACAGGTTACAGGATATGAATCCAGCTCCATTTCCTCTTCATTGAGATTCAGGATAATTAGTGAACTAATTAAAATCTCGATCTCAAAAAAGATGAGTCTTTGTTTTTGAAGCAGTATCTACCTTAATTTGGATTATATAAAAAGGCTTGAGATCGGTTTTACACAGACAGAAGCTGATTTTCTGTATAAGCAAGGTAGTTTTGAACTAGTGTAAGGGTGTTCTTGTGATGGCTTTCATTGGTTTATATAAAGCCTGTTAAACTGCAGGTATATTTTTGCATGGGCAGACAGCAGAAGGTTGATTTCTCCCTCTCTTCCCAATGTAATTTTTCTTCAGTAAGCCAATTTTGCAGTCTAAATGCATAGCTACCCCAAAATTAACAGTGTAACTGGAATATGTCACAACAGGCGCTGAAAGTAATGCATTTTACTGGATATTTGAAGGAAAAAAGAACTTGTGCACTAATCATTACCTGATTGTGTAATGACTATCTAGTGACAGCATTCAGCATATAAACTAAACTCATGACATATCTTAAGTTAGGTTCACCTATACTGCCAGTAAAATTCATCAGACTTGAAATTTAAGCTGCACAAATTGGGTTGAACATTTATGCATGGCTGTAAACTGTTGGTTTACTAATGCAAACCAAGTGGAAATCCTGCCTCCCCCTTTTTATCGTTCACAGTGTCTTAAGATTTTTTTTGTTTTCCCCCTCCTCCCCAAGGCACCTACTTCTCAGAAATATTTCATTTTTGACTCTTCTGTTAAACAGTGGATTTTAATTTATGGAATTCCTTTTACCTCAAATAAGTGACAGCATACAGTATTTTCTGAAGTCTTGAGTCAGATTGAAACTGTTAATCCTAAGTGGCTTCCTCTTCTTTGTATTTGGCTCTTATTCTGTGAAAATGCTGCTTGTCCATGAATATGATGTATGTTGAGACTGTAAAACCAAATGGAGAAAACTTGTTCAAAATAAAGCCTTTTTTTATAAGAATCTGACAAAAAAAAAATTATCCCTTTGCTTTAGGTGGGATGTTGCTCTTGAAATTACTAATGAGGACATAGACTACAAGTTTCAAATTCTTAGCACTGGTCTTGAGGTTTTTGGTTGGGTTTTTTTTTTTTCAGTGATTCTTTGCCTTCTGGTTTTAGAGCTGGTGGAGCATGTCTTCATCTAAAAAGAAAATAATAAAAATCACCAAAAAACCTTTCCATACTTGCTTGATGAAGTATCAGAAGAGCACAACTTACGTTGGCACTTGGGGGTTTTATTCTGGTTTTGAATTGGTAAGGGTTCTGGTTAAGAGATCCTTCAAGCTTCTGTTGTGGTGGTCTGTAGAGAAGAAAGCTCCGTTTTGACAAGAGCGTGCTTAATTGAAGAAATGAGTAACCTGATAGAGGTCAAGGGCTTTTTAAAGGTCATTCTTCCTAGAGTTGCACTGCTCAAGCTGCAAAACTTTGGGTGTAAACAGCTGTGTCCATTGCTGCTATTTAACGGCACCACTTTAAACTGCACATACGGTCTCTGCCGTCATAGCTGCTGCTGTGCAGGGTGGAAGGGGAATCGCTGTTTTCCAAATGCTTCTAACTGCTGATGTTGCTGGGCTGATGACTGCCCCAAAGCACAGTCCTTCCTGTTCAGGAAAAGTCAGAGCTAAAAAACAGAGCCCAGCTGGTGTGCACTCCAGCTGCTAAGGAAGTAACACCTCAGAGGTAAGACTGCTGTGGTAGAGAAGGTTTGTGTCTGTATTAATTTGCTATTTATTGTGTTTACTGTGGAGCAATTTTTACATAGGACTACATGGATTTATATCTTGGGGGAAAAAAAAGTAAACCAAATGTCCATAGAATAAATCAGTGCATCAGGCTGAAGTCATACATAGAATCACAGAATAGTTTGGGTTGGAAAGGGCCTCCCCAGGTCATCTAGTCCAACCACTTCTGCAGTCAGCAGGGGCATCCTCAGCTACAGCAGGTTGCACAGAGCCTTGTTGAGCCTCGCTTTGAATGTCTCCAAGGATGGGGCCTCAACCCTGGGCAATGTGTTCCACTGTTTCACCACCCTCATAGTAAAGAATCTGTTCCTAACATCCAATTTAAATCTACTCTTCTCTAGTTTGAAGCCGTTGTCCCATGTCTTATCGCTACAGGCTTTTGTAAACAGTCTCTCCATCCTTCTTGTAGACCTCCTTCAGGAAAGTCACTAATCGGGTCTCCCTGGAGCCTTCCCTTCTCCAGGCTGAACAATCCCAGCTCCCTCATCCTGATGCATTTGAAAACCACACATGTATTGTTGAATTCATCTGATTAGCTGATGTTACTTATATTTCTTTAAGAAATTCCTCCAAATTACTAGGGTTTTTTCCAACATTAATTGGTTATTAAATCCACATGTAGGGGAAAAGGAGTATATGCTTCCAAAGCTACGTGGACAAATCTTCCTTGTCAGCAGTGTGCTCATCAGCCATACATAACTAGTGCCCTGTTAATGTATGCCATCTTTTAATAAATTTATAACCTCCCACAAGGAGAACCACTAATGAAAGGACTCCTGCCACACACTGCAGTCCTGTAGTACTAATGCAGCAGAACCACCTTAGAAGGTCACTTTTTTCCCCCCCTCCAGTTTTCCTACTGGATGTTACTTCCAAAAATCAAGTGTTAATTCAATTGATCTTCAGTTTCAACTGTAAACTGGATTTGTGGTTGCTTACAAACCAAATCTGCTGCCAGTAAATCAGATCTGGTAGCCAGTGGCTTCATTGCAACCTATGCAAAGTGAGAGGGGGAAGGGTGTGCTTATCTAACTGTCAAGATGCAAATGCCTACTTCTTACCAGGGTTCTGATAATCACTAGGTTCAGTACCTTTTCATAATTTCAGTTTTGATGTTTGCCTTCTTAGCTCTGTCATTTTGAGAGGACCAAAGTGAAGTTAATTGCATTTGCACATCAGGAGAGCAGAAACTTGATGAAATGGTCATGCTGGGGACAGCAGCTTCCTGAGTGAGCTGGAGCCCTGTAGCAGATTGTGTGAGCATGGTTGCTTCTTTAATCCAAGTACTATAAAATATTCAGGGCTCTACAAGCTGTTCTCACTAGAAAGAGGAAATTAGTATGGTTTGAGTATTCCTTTGGGACAGATCTCTGCATTTTTTGACAAAGGTATGCAGAGTGCTGTTTTCCTGAGTGCTGTGATAGCTTCACTGTAGGCCATTTCCAGCTTTGTTTCCAAAACTGCATGGTTAGTTAGGTCTAGAGGGGGAAATAGTTTCTGCTCTGGTTTCAGTGAGCTGCAGGTGAGGAGAAAAGGCAGCAGATAGCAGTCAAGCCAGTCCCCCTGCATCTTCATTTTTCACAGAAAGCTATTAGTCTACCAGGCTTAGGCCTGCTGTACTTTGCCAGCACCTGGCTTGATTTCAAGTTTTGCTACCTATGCAGCTGAATAATGGACGTGTTGCAGATCGCTCTCACTTTCTTTCTGCAGCTATCTGGGATTCTGGCCAGGCAGAGGGAGGGAGCTGCTCCTACTGCAGTCTGTGTGCTAGCCTCCTTCCTGGGAAGGGCCAAGGGGAGAGACTGCTCCTCCCTTTTCTACCAATGCCTGTTTCCCTCGAGAGCTAATATTGCTCACATCTAAGAGAAAGAGGACAGATGGCTTTGTCTTGCATCTTCTATCATTTTCTTCTCCTTCCTCTTTAGTGGACATCTTCTGTGCTTCCTCTTGTGTTGGTGGAGAAGAAAATCCTGGAGTTGCAGGACTTGATACAGGAATTCCGAGGCAGGACATGAAGAACTGACTTCTGGACAAAGCACTTACAGAAAGTGAGCAGGCAGCCTTACTGAATTCAAATTAATTGTTGCATTGCTGAACATGGGCAAGGGAAATTCCTAAGTCTAAGGCTCCCTTCTAACCAAGTAATGGCCTCATTAATGTCTGGACCAGACTTTTGATTCTGGAATGGTTTGAGTCATGCTTTCTTACCCTTTCATGTAGCTGTGTTAACCACAGCAGTGTTAACTGCCGTTCTTGCTCAGCTTCCAAGAAGAAACCTTTGGGCTTTTGGAAAGTTTTGTGATTCTCAAATACATGTGCTGGCTGCTGTAACACCTTACAGGAAAAGAAAACCAAACCCAATACATCTTCAGTAAAGGTAAAGAGAGCAAGAGATGATGTCTTCCTTTTAGTACTAGTAGATGACTGGGCAAGGTTTCTGATAGCCTCTCACTCCACCCTGGTATCCACAATTGTTATTGTAGCCTGCATAGGTGGCTTGCCAGGTAAGAGGAAAGCTAGCTGGGTCATTTGATGTAGGGGGCAGTGATTAATAGTTCATACTTGCCCTGGAGACCAGTTATGAGTACCATATGGGCCTGTGCTGGCATGTGTCCTGGACTAATCAACTTAAAGGAGAAAATGAGAGCAGCCTCATCAGGCTTGTGGATGAAACCAAATGTTAGGTACACCTGACATGCAAGAGGACAAGGCAGTCATCCACAAGGACCTGGATGGGATGAAGGGATGGGCCAGCAGGACTCTCATGAAACACAGCGAGGACAAAGTCTTACTCCTGGAGAAGACCAATCCCTGGCAGTGCACAGGTTGGGAGCTGCTTGTCAGGGGAGCAGCTCTGCAGGTAAGGCCTTGGGGGGTCATGATGGGTAGCAAAATGGGCATAAGGCCACCATGTGTCCTGGGAGCAGAGGAACAACTGCATCCTTGAAGGGATGAACAGTTAATAGATTGAAGTGGTTTTTCTCCTCTACTTGGCACCCATTAGACCACATCCAATACTGTCTATCATTTTGGACCCCAAGGGTGGAAAATACATCAGTAGGTTGGAGTCTGGAGCAAGGGACAGGGCCTCCAAGACAGTTGGGGGCTAGAGTGGTGACTACTAATGCAGGCCAGGTGAGCAGGGATTGCTTAGCCTGGGGGAGGGATGACTGGTGGTTGGGGAAACTCAGGATCTCTACTGAAGTCATAAATTGAAAAAGGGGAGGTTCTAGCTGGGTGTAGGGAAAACTACTTCTCTGCAAAGATGGTCAGGCACTGGGCTGGTACTGCAGTCTGTCTTGGGAGTCCTTCAAGACCTGACTGGACAAAGTGTGAGCAATCCGTGTTGATCTCTAGATGGAGCCTGCTTTGAGAACTAAGCTGGACTGTAGATGTCCTGAGGTCCCCTCCAGCCTGAGCAATGTTCAAATATTCAGCCTAAATCCTTTATACTGTAACTTTGGCCTTTTACACTTTCACCCACTGTGAAGGGGCATGAAAAATTGTTTGTCACCTTCCTCATTGCTCTTTAGCTAAGCGAAGGCAGCTCTGCCTTTTTTCAGTTTTGTCTTCTCTGCACAACTTCCTTTCTTTTATTCCATACTCCTGGCTCACAGTTCTCTCTGCATCTTCTTGTGCTCCTCAGGCCATATCCCACATGGGACTCTTTTCTGAAGTGCACCATGCCAGATGGGACATTGGGACATAGTACCTCAACAAAGCACAGCAGTGCTCAGAGTGCCATGTGTCCTGCAGACTATATTCCTGTTTGCATAACCCTGTATGATGTTTGCTCTTTTCACAACAGCAGGGCCTTGTTGACTCACATTGGGTTTACATGGCACTACACTTATACTTTCTGCTCTACACAGTCATTGTTCAGATAGTGGCTACTTAAGCAGCTGATTGCTCCTCTTTGGCTATAAAATGTTGCATATGTCCTTATCAGAAAACTTCTTATTTTACTTTCTCTTCTTATTTCCCTAGACTGTCCAAGATCACTTTAAATTATGACTGTGTCCTCCAAATCTGTGGCCTCTCCTATGCAGTTAAAATATCAAATTTCTCTTCTTAGGCTGCTTGTTCCTCCTTTTGTATAAAAATATTTCCATGAGCCTTGTACTCTCCCTTTCCATAAAGGCTCCAAGCCCCATGAAGGTACTATTGGTTCTTTGGGTGATTTCATTAGTCACTCACAAAAAACCTCTCCTACATAATCTTCGTTCTACAGTGATCCTACCACAACAGCATTTAGCCTTTCCCTCCCCTCTTTGATCACTGATTGCATGTATCCAAAGAATCTCTCTCCTCAACCTTTCAGTCTTCAGCATGTCTACTCACCACTGACACAAGAAACAGCATTATCTGCTTACCATTCCTAGATAACCTGTCTCTTTCTGTGTTAATATTCCAGTGTCACCTCACTGCTATGCTGATCAAATCATAATTCTGACCATATACTAACCCTCACTGCAACTTCATTTTTTCCCTGGGAGAAAACAAACCTAAAGCATTTTCAGATCTCAGGAAATGGCTTAAGCGGCATCACTTACAAAATCAGTGGTGACCTGATGATTTATGGGAGCTATTCACAAGGCTAGGTTGAAAAGTAATCCAAGTGTCCCACTGATTGGGCTCAGCCATAATGGGTCTAATCAGTGGGCAGCAGGGTGAAGAAAACCTTTGTGTATTTGTTCCCAGCCACTAAGAATTATTTTAATGCCACTAATGCCAATGGCGTAGTGTGGGTCAGTGTTGCCGGGGATATTTTTTGAGTGATGATTTTTTCTCTTAAGTGAAAACTCCCACAAGAATTTGTGTTACCAGTTTACCTTCACTTGGCTGCTGCCTGGGTGAAGGAGATTGAATATTGAGTGTAGAGCTGTGATGCAATTACAAGTCCCTCTCATTAACCTCACATTATGTTGAGATTGTTTGCAACGTGCCCAGCACTGTCACTTGGTCTTACAAGCCTCCTCTGAGGTATCTGGTTTACGTTTTACAGGATCTGGCAAACCCATCTGTGCTGCCACTTTCATATCCTGACATCCATCTGCTTGAAGTTGCAGTGGTTGCTGTGAGGCTGGCACTTTTTCAGGCAGAACAGCTGACTCGGTGCTTTGTCCCTCAGTCCCTCCTAGACTACTCTTTGTGGGTATCGCTGCAGTTTCCAAACACATGCACCGATTCTGTTCCAAATATTTGTGGATTTTTGCTTAACTGTGCTCTGAGGTTGGGCTTCACATGTGCCCTGGTGTCTCATGGTTTTCAGATCCCCATTCTAACGGCCAGGTTGCCCTTAACATCACTGTTTTCACATTTGGCATCCCTCTTGTGCCATTCTGTAATTTAGCTGCACCAAACATGAGCTAGAATCTGATTCCACATCCTTTTCAAATTCATGTTTTTCCAGTGGGGCTGACAGTTACTTATGCAAACCTCATTTCATCTGCCTCTTTCAGCTATAATTAGCAGGCAACCTGTTATTTAAAGGAAATAATTGCCCAGTTTGACAGCAGTGTGTGCTAGTAAATCTTTCTTTAGGTAAATGAGAATAATAATGTGGAATTCAAACTTTAAATTCAAAAAGAGACAGTTGTGTCTCTTGTCATCAACACAGATTTTTCTCCATAATTTGTGTCATACTTTTTTTTTTTTTAAAAAAAAAGTAATGGAACAGCTTCCTCTATTGCTTTTATTTAAGGCCAGTATAAAATACCTCGTTCTTAATCTTGATTTGTTTTAAATTGTTCAGTGTTTTTACTGTGTTTGGTTTGGGCTTTTTTCCCTTTTTTTAAACAATAAACTTTGTGCCACACTCTATTCCTGGTGCATTTTCTTAGCAGGGAGACCCTCAACTTTCATTGGGACTGATCATTCAGCTTCAGACCAGTCACATCTCTTCTGTCATTTTTACCACTTGATTAAAACTTCCTGCTCCTCCCTTTTTATATTTATATGGCATGCAAAGCTCTCCAAACGGCTGCACTGTTCAGTATGCATATGAACAGATGGAGACGTACACCTAAATCACTCCTTTGACTACCTAAAACACATGGAACCCCGCAGGGTGAATCATATTCTAAAATAAAGCTGCCTTGAATTGCTTTTCTCTTTATTGGCAATTTTTTATAGATAAAGAAGAAATTGCTGCTTTCTTTCTACTACAGCAGCAAGTTACATTCTTGAGACACTTCTTTCTGGCAAGTCCTTTCAGTATCTCATGCTTTCATGCAAGGATTCCTGTTTTGTTTTGTTGTGGTTTGTTTTTTTTGGGGGGGAGGGAGTGGTGTTTTGTTTGGGGTTTTTTGTTTGGTTGGGTTTGGGGGTTTTTTGGGTGGGGCGGTGTTGTTTTGTTTGGTCTTTTGTTTGTTTTTTTAAACTTCTTGCACAATCTGGAGCACTTTGGGCTTTTCAAGAACTGCTCTGAGACAATTTGCACTGAGTGTGTTACATTCACCTGCACTCCCTGCCCTGTATCATAAAGCTCGGTTCCCAACAGTGTGAATGCAGCCATTGTGAGACTGAGTGGCTTTCCCAAGCAAAAACCTCATTATCACATTCTTGGACACCATCAGAAGTGTAATAGTTACATCAGAGCATAACAGCTGTCCATTATATCGGTGTCATAAAGGACTCATGGAGATGAAACTATTTCAGTATAGCCCACCCAAGGCTTGAGATAGCTCCGCCTCCTTCACAAGGAATGTGCAGCCTGCCTGTGCTCTGTGCCAGCAAATGCACCAGCACTTGTAGGTAACACAGGAGCTTCTAACAGAAAGTATTTCAGTATTTTCCAGAGTCCTGTTTAGGGCTTGACACTTTCTGGGTAAACCTATTTCCTGATGTGTGGCACAGCTACCTCTAGGGAAATGAAGAGCACAGGTTTGTTTCAGCAAGATGCTTGCACTTGTTTTTTGTAGTATGGAATCTTTTGTGTTGGAAGCAACCTTAAAAATTTAGTCCAGCTCCCCTGCAGTCAGCAGGGATATTTTCAACTAGGTTGGGTTGTCCAGAGCCCTGTCAAACCCAGCTGTGAATGTTTCTAGTGCATCTACCACCTTTGAGCAACTTGTTCCAGTGTTTAATCACCCTCACTGTAAAAACATTTATTCTTTTTATCTACTCTAAACCTACCTTCTTTTTGTTTAGAACCAAACAACTGTTGTAACAGGCCCTACTAAAAAACTTGTGCTCTTCTTATAGACCCTCTTTAAGTCCTGTTATAAGATCTCCCTAGGGTCTTCTCTTCTTGAGGTTGAACAACCCCAACTGAACTTGTCCTCACAGGAGCAATGTTTGATCCCACTGATCATTTTTGTGGCCCTCCTCTGGACCTGTTCTAACAGGTCCATGTCTGTCTTGTGCTGCCCATTCCAGAGCTGGACACACTACTCCAGCCAGGGTCTCACCAGAGTGGTGTAGAGGGAGAGAATCACTTTGCTTGACCACTCTTCTTTTGGTAAAGTCCAGGATAGGATTTGCTTTCAGGCCTGTGCGCACACATCGCTGGCTCATGTCTCAGATGTCATCCACTAGTACCCCAGGTCCTCCACAGGGCTGTTCTCAATCCCATCGCTCCCCAGCCTGTGGGCAAGGACTGCCCCAAGCGAGGTGTAGGACCCTCTGTAGCACCAATTCCAGTCTGCAGCTACTAGCTAGGGGATTCCCCAACCCCTCCCTGCCTCAGGCTTTGCGAGATACGCAGGCACTGCCTCCGCTCCAGTCCTGGTCAGGACAGGCTGCGGCAGGGCTCAGAAAGCTGGAAGCACAAGGCCAGGTGCCCTGACACGGCGCAACCTCGAAGGGCTCAGGCGCCAGGGAGAAGCACCTGGCTGCGAAACTCCTTTCGCAGCAGCCCTCTCTGATGCGGTGGGTTTGGGTTGTTCCCATGTTAGACAAGCAGCAAACGAAACACGCAGTGCCTGTGAGTCCCAAGCAGCCTGCGTGCGTTCCCCCGGACGGTGTCGCGTCCGCAGGCTCACGAGGCCTGGGCACGACCGGTCGGGCTCGCGGCCCCGGCAGAGAGCGCAGACCTCGCCCTGTGCTCTGCGGGGCGCCGCCTGGCGCACCCCGGCCCTTCTGCCCTCAGTCGCTCCCCTGAGCGCCGCCCGGGCAGCGGCGGCGGTGGGGTCCGGCCTGGTCTCCGCAAGGTGCGGGCGGCAGGGCCCCGCGGCCGCGCGCCGCCGCCCGGTTGGCTGCACCTGAGCGGCCAACGCCCCCGCGGCGGCCAATGGCGGCGCTCGCTGCCGCTGCCTCCCGAGGAGGGCGGCGGGGGCGGGGCCGGGGGGCTCGCGCGCTGCCCTTAACCCTCGCGCGCCGGCCGGCTGGTGCTGCCCTGTGGCTCTCGCTCATCCTCCTCCTGCCGCCCATCCCGGGCGGGCTGCGCGCCGGCCGCGTCCGCCGGAGCCCCCTGCTCGCCTGGGTGAGGTGGCGGCCGCAGCGGGAGGGACCGGGCACGCCGCATCCCCCCTCGCCCGCACGTTGCATCATCCACGGGCGTGGGGTGATGGAGGAGAACTTGGTGGGGGAGGTCGTGTCCGTTCATCCATCCTCCCAACCCTCCGACTCCGCCGGGCCGGGAGAGATGGGCAGCGCTGCGCTCCCCTTCGACTGCGGCGGCCGTTAAGCGATTACCGTGGCGTGGCGCGGCGTGGCGTGGCAAAGCGGGGGGAGGGGAGAGAGATGCCTCAGGAGTGCTCCGCAGCGGCGTCGGGGGGTGATGGATGGCTGCGGGCTGGTGCGTAGACGGGGTTGTATTATTCGGTGGGACGCTCGTTTTCCTTTTATGATTGAAAAAAGGGGTAGGAATAGGTAGCTACAGGGGTGTGTGGGCAAGCGGAGCCTTGGAGCCAGAGCTGGCGCTGGCGTGCCTGCGGGGAGGATGGGAGGGCAGGCTTCGGGAAGGTGCTGGCTTCGGGAAGGTGCTGGCTTCGGGAAGGTGCTGGCTTCTGAGGATGCTCAGGGCAGGCCTGAGGATGCCTAAGGAGTCTCTCCTGCGAGCAGGAAAGAGGAGGAGGGAGGACTGTCTTTGTGCCTCGGCTTGCAAGGTGATTCCTGCCTTACGGTTTTCTCTTTGGGTTTGGCACCAGCTCTTGTGCCGTTTGTGATCTGCCATCCGTTCTTCTCAGGGGTACCATCCGGACCTCTTGGTGATGTTTTTTGTCAAGTCTGGCTAATACGGTGGATCTTTTCTTATTTTATTTCGTACGTTGCTCTTCCTCTATTGGAAGAAGTCAGAACGCGACCGAAACCTGAGAGAGCTACTTGAGCTGCTTCAGTAGCAGCGTTGGTAGTGCTGCCGGCACGTTAATGAACCAGCCGCTGCTCGGAAGACAAGTGGTTATTCTCCTATTCTTCTTCTGACTCTACGCTTCTTTTTATCTCTAACTTTGAAGCCTTTGACCACAGAGGTTTTTGAAGTGCTGGGCCCTGTTCCAGCAAAGTTGCTCAGGCTGTTTACACTTTAAACGAGGCTGCTGATCTGAGGCGTGAGAGCTCCATGCTCTACGAAATTTGGGCTGCAGAAAGGAGGGAGGGATCAGAACATGGACATGGGTGGAACCTGAGGATTTTATGTCAGAGAAGAAAGGTATCTCTCGGGAAGCTGAAACCTGCTCAGAACCTGACATATCTTGGCAGGAAAATGGCTGTAGTGAGATCAATACTGATTAAGTATGGTTTAAGTGCTAGGTTAGGTCTCATACCTGGTGTGTTTGGACAAGTCACAGAATCATAGAATGGTTTAGGTGGGAAGGGACCTCAAAGATCAACCAGTTCCAACACTGCTGTGCCATAGGCAGGGACACCTCCCACTAGAACAGGTTGCTGAAGGCCTCATCCAACCTGGCCTTGAACACCTCCAGGGAGGGAGCAGCCACAACCTCCCTGGGCAACCCATTCCAGTGTCTCACCACCCTCACTGTAAAAAACTTTCTCCTAGCATCCTGTTTAAATCTCCCCTCCGCCAGCTTAAACCCATTACCCCTCGTCCTGTCATTACAAGACCTTGTCAATAGTTCCTCCCCAGCTATCCTGTAGGCCCCCCTCAGATACTGGTAGGCTGCTATAAGATCTCCTCAAAGCCTTCTCTTCTTGAGGCTGAAAAGCCCCAACTCTCTCAGCCTGTCTTCATAGCAGAGGTGCTCCAACCCTCTGATCATCTTCGTGGTCCTCCTCTGGACTCTCTCCAACAGTTCCAAGTCATCCTTTTTAATGTTAGTTGGTGGCTCTTTAGTATTCTATCATAGAATCAACTAGATTGGAAGGGACCACCAAGATCATCCAGTCAATCTATCACCTAGCCCTATCCAGTCAACTAGACCATGGCACTTAGTGCTTCATCCAGTCTTTTCTTGAATGTCTCCAGGGACAGCGACTCTATGCCATGACTCCATGCTTGAGTTCACCAGCCTGCTTTCCTAAAGCCAGAGCAGTACTTCTAAAAATTGTGATTGGTAGTCAGGGTCATGAGGACCCTGTGTTCTGGAGTGCACATGCAAGCTCAGGTACGTGATCTGGCACTGGCAGCATAGTAGGCTGCCAGGATGGCTGGGATGGGCTGGCCTCTGGCTATTGCTTGAGGTCTGCATGTGACATCCATAGAAACTGGGCAGACAGCAGGAGGACTGTGCTTATGGTTGGGCTGTGGATGCTTGCTGTATGTAACCAGACTGAGTGGCAGTTTGCCTTTCCCACAAAACACGTATTGACCAACCTGGCTTTCTGCCCAGGCAGTAGTTACCAGCTGTTTGCTGCCAGCCTTTATCAGAGGCCCCATGGCTAGCAGGAGATGTGATACTTGGCATAGTGCTGGGTAAGAGAAGCTCTGCTTCTACCTGGTTTACATACATGGTCAGAAATTGAGAGCAGATCTCCAACTCCCTTTTTTTTTTTTTTTGTCATGCTGAGAAACTTGTATGCCCTCTAGTCTTCAGTTGCCCTACCTGTAATGGTTCTGTCTCTGTACTTGGTAAGCTTGGCAGGTAAAGAGTTCTGGCTGTAGTGTTGGTCTGTCTTTGTGTGCTGACTAAGGGAGAAGGAACTAGAAGCAACGAAAGAAGTAATGAAAGCTTCTAACTGGGACAGGTAAAAATGCAGCTAAGTCATTCTCCAGTCTTTAATGTTGTAATGTTCCCTGAAGGCATCACTCTTCACTTGGAAGACTTAGCAGGTGAGCCGAGACTGAGCTGAAGTGAACTTGGGAAAGGGAGATGTCAGAAGATGCCTCTGTTAGGCGTGCATACCAAGCTTCCATTCTGTGGGAGGAAGGCAGACTGAATGCTTTCATCTTTTCACTGGCTAATCTCTGGCACAGCAGTTGCCATAGTAGTGGAAATAGCTTTGTTGTTGAAATGTTAATACCTTTGCAATGTCACTGAGGTGAGGACATTAAAGAACTATCCATTTCCGATCAGAAAGGCTATTCCGTATGCAAGTCTTTCCTTGAAAGGGAGTGATCATTGAGAGGACTCATCTGCTCCACAGAAGAAAATGCAAATAAGATTTTCAAGTCTTGAGGAATCTCTTCCTAGAGCCATAGTGTTGCTAATTTGTACTCTAGTTAGCTTAGATCAATTAATGTCTTCCGACCTAGGAGCAAAGGATGGCTGCTACTGAGGAAGTAGCAAGGACACTGTGTTGGTTTGAGCTAATTGGAGAATTTGAGTGAGAAATTAGCCTATTGGCTGAGAAAGAAATAAACACAGTGTGTCACTTCACCGAGTTTTACTGAGGAAAGAAAAAAAAAAAGTTGTTTTAAGAACTGTTCTCAAAACAACCAGATTAGCAGTTTGCTTCTGTCTGGGCTGGCTGCGGCTGCTTCTCTTTGTCTCTCTGTCTTGGTAGCTAATTCAGAGTAAAACTACTAACTCCTTCCTATTACTAACCCCCCTGGCCAATCTATTTCAGATTATCTGCAGCATCAACAGATGGTGAGATAAGGCTGGGGAAGGGAGGAAAGGTGGTAGGGGAGGTTTGGTTATCCTCTCTTGGGGGTTTTGGTCTCTTGGGGGCTGTGGTGTCTGTATCACCTTTTCACTGTATATATCTGTAAATATCTGTAATATCCTGTAAATATTTGCTTGTATATTGTGCATTGCTGTAAATATAAAGCTTCATTTATTAACTTCCAGTGTTTTCTGAGTTTTAGCCGGGGTTTATTAAGTTGGGAGTCAGGTAACTGCTAACCCACTGCAGACACACAGACACACACACGCAGGCAGGCATGCACATGCATGCAAACACACCTAGTGGCTGGCTGTCTCCTCAATCACTGATAGCTGCGATGTTTCCAGCTTCCAAAAGCTGGGTGGGTAGTGCTACATCTACTAGCCTGTAAAGATCCTGAAGCTTCCTAAAGACCCTTGTGATACTCCGTGAGCAGAACAACTGGTTTGTAGTGGTGTACTTGTTCAAAGCAGCTGCTTAACATCGAAGTTTGCCGTTCTCAGGGCACAGCATACTGGAATCAGGTAGTACATCTCTTGCCGAGATGTCTGCCTTTGGGGCATTTCTCTGATCTACCTCTCACACCTGCCTTTTAGACGGCATCATTTCTGCTTCAGGCAAGGCTCTAATTAGGTTCTTGTAAACACAATACTCTAAATATCTACAGTAGTGCTGACAGTGTAAACGGCCTTAGAAAATGTAGCTCCTACCATCTGTGGAGTGAGCTCAGCTCAGGCTCTTTTGGGGTTAATTTTACTCAACAGCCTTCGATCCTGTTTTGTAGGAGCTAAGAAATAGTATAGTTCTTGGGATTCCTTGTGGATAGGGATCCAGAGATGTGATCCTTACCCATGAGGCATTCCGGATCTCATACCTCTTCATAACTTAGGTTTAAGTGACTTTGTAAATTGTCTTTCTGATTTTTCTGCCTCGTGTGCTTTGCAGATAATAAAGGCAGAAGTCAGTCAGGCTTTGCTATTTACTCTCTGCCCACACCTCCAGCTACTTAAGGGAGTGTTCCCTTTTTTCAGCAAAATTAAATATAGGTTGACAGGCTTTCTTTCCTGAAGATGGGGAAGCCTTCCCACAGCTTTTCTTCAAACTGTTCTGAGCAGCATTCAGCTGCAGTTAGAAAAGCAGCACTGCTGTTCTCCTGTACTGTCTCTTCAGTCTGCATTCCCCGAAGAAAGAGTCAGGCTAGTGAAGAAGTTGCTGTCATTCTCCGTTTTGGGGATTTCTGCTTACCAATTTGTTCCCCTAAGATGTTCACAGTAGAAGGATGTGCCAGGTTCTTATGGCCTGGTTTGGGTCTGTAGCTGGGGAAGTCTAGAAGTCTAGGATGTCCTAGACTGGACATCTCTGCCTCCTGTTTTGCTGAAGTTGCATCATCTAAGGCTGTAAGCATCAGTTGGATGTTCTGGGTGGTGTGTCAGAGAGTTCCTCAGTAGCACTAAAGGAGCTCAAAGGTCTGAGGTCTTCTTGTTGGTTTGGAACACCAGTGGCTCCTGGGCTTTTGACCTGTTTCTTAACTATAGCCGTAAGCTATTGCAGGTGCTTTTATGTCTGTGCTGAGCACTGTTGTAAAGAATTCCCTTTGGAATTCTTTTTGTCTTCCTGGCACTGATTCTCTACTAGCACAATTAGAATTTAACTTTATGTGTGCATACCTGTTTCCTTTAGGCTGGGGGAGTGTGGGATTATCTAAAATAATGCCTAATGAAATTATTTGAATGGCTTTTTTGAACAGGAGCTTGCATTAGTTCCAAGAAATGCTGCTGCTTATGGTCTGTGTTTGCTGAGAGGTTTTTTTTTGTTGGCAGCACTTGTGGTTTTTATTCAGAGTTCTAGCCCCACTATTGAAGCATTGACCAAACATCAGAGTATTGCTGTTTTAAAGACATGAGAGAATCTCACAGATTAGTAGCAGGCAAAAAAAT
>VWZI01001487.1:0-27110 GCA_013396835.1 Psilopogon haemacephalus | reverse complement strand
TCAGACCCCACCTGGAGTACTGTGTGCAGTTCTGGAGTCCCCACCACAGGAAGGACATGGAACTGTTGGAAAGAGTCCAGAGGAGGGCCATGAAGATGCTCAGAGGGCTGGAGCACCTCTGCTATGAGGACAGGCTGAGATAGTTGGGGCTCTTCAGCCTGGAGAAGAGAAGGCTTTGAGGAGACCTCATAGTAGCCTTCCAGTATCTGAAGGGGGCCTACAGGAGGGCTGGGGAGGGACTATTGACAAGGTCTTGTAATGACAGGATGAGGGGGAATGGGTTCAAACTGGCAGAGGGGAGATTTAAATGGGATGTTAGGAGGAAGTTCTTTACAGTGAGGGAAGTGAGACACTGGAATGGGTTGCCCAGGGAGGTTGTGGCTGCTCCCTCCCTGGAGGTGTTCAAGGCCTGGTTGGATGAGGCCTTGAGTGACCTGATCTAGTGGGAGGTGTCCCTGCCTATGGCACAGTGGGGTTGGAACTTGGATGATCTTTGATGTCCCTTCCAACTTAAACCATTCTATGATTCTATGGAGATTCTAGACAAAGCCCTAAAAGGTGGAGTTGAACACCATTTTAGGGATTAATGCTGGGAGTACTGAAGTGAAAGTGTAGGCTGAACAAGGGGAGAAACATAACTAGTTGATCAGAAACTCTTTGGCTGGAGAAAGGTGCAGGAAAAAAAGGCAAATTCTCTGTCCCCTGTGCTATTGCACTGGGGCTTTTTTTCCCTAATGACTGGGCTGTGACAAAGAGGAAATATGAGAACTCTTCTTTTGAGGAGGCTGACAGAGTATGGGCTCCTGGCTTCTTTGGCTAGTATCAGGTACCAAATGTGCTCTGTGGTTGTGATCCGTAATGGTGGAGATGCTGTGAGGCTATGGTGGGTTGGAAAATTCCCCCTCCTACAAATAAATTTACCAGAGTAGCTCAGAAGGTTTGGAAGTAAGATAAAGCTTTATTTTATAGCAAGCTAAATTGACAAGCATGTATACAAAATACATTCCCATGCATGTATTTATAATTATATACGATTTATAAATAATGCAGAAACGCAATCCTTCCCCCCTGGACAAAGAAAAGCCCAGAAGGGACCAAAGCCACCTTCTTCTCTCCTCCCAGACAGAAAACCAGCAAGGCTGATGTGTTATCAGTGAAAGGTTAGTACCTTGTACTAAGGTACACTGACTCTGGAGGAGTCAGAGAGGCAAAGGAACAGCGATGGAGCCCAAGAGACAAGAGTGTGAAATTGTTGATACTTGGCTGCTTTATCCCTCTTAGCAAACCAATGAATGATAGAGACTTAATTATTCTTTTTGCAACCAATGCCTGGCTCATTCAGGCTATATTCAAAAGAATGTCCAGAAGGTTCCTCTCTCTTGCTTAAAATATAGAATCAAAATAGAATGTTAGCTCTTTTAAACTGCTACTCAGCCAGATTCCCATCTCCAGTGTTATAAAGCATGGGAGTGAACTGGGCAGACACCTTAACTGAGTTACCCTTGAAGTTGTGTTAGAGATGAGCAGCCTGTCCAGCTAATGACTGCTGTTTAAGAAGTCTGCTTGATTTCTTTTGGTTCCAGTGGCAAAATGTGAATTCTTCAATGCTGGGGGAAGTGTGAAGGACCGCATCAGCCTGAGGATGGTAGAGGATGCTGAGAAGGCTGGAATCTTGAAGCCTGGGGACACTCTCATAGAGCCAACCTCTGGAAACACAGGTAGAAGATGGAGAGACCCTAGCCAAATGTGTGGGGAAAATGCTGTAATGGTTTTCCTGCAGGAGGCAGACTTGAGATTGGAGCATGGAGGCTGGCTGTGCAAAGACGAAAGGGAATCTCATCCTCCCTGCACGATGGTAGGGAACAATGCCTCTTCTGTCTTGCACGAGGAAGAATTCTGCAATGTCTTGTGCTGACCACAGCACTTGAAAAGGGCTGCTGATTTTGTGGGAACTCTTTGCTTTAAAAGAAAAGAAGCATTAGGCCAGATTCACTAAGGTCTTTTAGGTCCTATTTGGGAACTAAAGTCTGAAGTTACTGGAAATCAAGCACCAAAAGACTGATATGAATCTGAATCTTCCCTACGTGTTTGGGAAGTCCCATAGTCCTTGTTTCTACATTCTTGTCAGTTGAGGTGGGCCTGTTTTGAGAAGGAGGCTTTCCCATGTGCTGCTGCTGAGACAGGAGACCACATGCATCCCAACAGCACTATATGCTAACACAGCCCTTGTACACTTCCATTTGTAACTGGAACTGTTGGAGCGGGTCCAGGGGAGGGCCACAAAGACCATCGAAGGGCTGGAGCAGCTCTGATATGAGGACAGGCTGAAAGAGGTGGGGCTTTTCAGCCTGGAGAAGAGAAGGCTTAGAGGAGACCTTAGAGTAACCTTCCAGTATCTGAAGGGGACCTACAAGAGGGCTGGGGAGGGACTATTCACAAGGCCTTCTAAGGACAGGAGAAGAGGTAATGGGTTTAAGCTGGTGAATGAAGATTTAAATGGGATGTTAGGAAGAAGTTCTTTACAGTGAGGGTGATGAGACACTGGAACAGGTTGCCCAGGGATGTTGTGGCTGCTCCCTCCCTGGAGGTGTTCAAGGCCAGGTTGGATGAGGCCTTGAGTGACCTGATCTAGTGGGAGGTGTCCCTGCCTGTGGCACAGTGGGGTTGGAACTGGATGATCTTTGAGGTCTCTTCCAACCTAAACCATTCTATGATTCTTTTGATCCTGTCCAGCCTTTGTTAATGGAGGGCCTGGCTTTGCTCTAGCTTACTGCTGAGAGCTAATAGCTAATGAGTAAGTTAAATGTGAGAGCTAATGTGCTATAGCTTTTGTCCTCTCTGCATCCTGCTTCTCCCTCGATCAAAGTCCTCTTTTGACGTTTGCTGCATTTCCAGGTCAGTAGCAGAGAGTACAAAGTGTTGAGAGCCCAGGTCTCAAAATGCTTTCTTCATCACAGACTGTAAGAGAAAGTGCTGGGTGGCTTTTCTTTAGCCTTTGGCCTTAGGGAGAGTCTGTCTAGCACTAGTCTGTCAACACTAGAGAGTGCTGTCGTTTTGATTTTGTATTTGGAACCCATATTTATCTATAATATACCAAAACAATTCCCACCCCCAGTATTTAAATACTACTTGACTTACTTGAGGTGTGATTTTTACACCCCTTCCAGTTACACAATCCAGCACCAAACAGAGTCAGCTGGGGTAAACTGCTTGTGAGGCATTGTCATGGACAGGTCTTGATGTCGTACCCAGTGCTGAAAACAGCAAAGGAGGTGCCATGCAGTTTGATCACAGAAACATATCTGCTAACTTGAACTGTTTAGCTTGTCCAGCAGATTTGATAACAAGTGTGAGCTTGTCCTCTATGGGCTAGGCACTTCTGAGCTTACCTCATCAGGAAGGCAGACAGTGACAAACTGTAAGGCAGAAATCAGGCTGGACAATCAGATTTTGAAGTAAAAATGAGGTGTGCCTCTAACATTCAAGGTACTTCACTGTGACAGTAAGTTAATGTGGTGCATTAGAGCCTCAATCACATGCAGCATCTAGATCTTGACTTTCTGGAAAGGACTTAGTTTTGGCTCCGTGCTGAGTAGGGATTTAATGCAGATGTGGCTCTTAATAATCTTCTAACAGAATGAAAGTGCTTGCTCTAGTCTGCTTTAGCTTAAAGGTCGTTCCTTTCCCAAATTACTTTTGTAAAAACGAAGTGGATGAGACAGGAGGAAGGTGCTGTGCATGTGGTAAAGCTAGAAGCTGGCACATGTTAAGTTTCCCTACTCTCAACTAAACTTTTGTTGGCTATGATCCTCAAAGAACCAGCAGCATCTGTAAATGCAGGTCTCCTCAGCAGCCAGAAACCTTCCCTTTCCCACCCTTCTAGAGACTCAAGTCTCTGCTGAAAATCTGATTAAAGCCAGGGCATGCCAAAGCTAGCATTGTGGATTTTGTTCTTTGTTGCTCCTCCGTTTTGTGTTCCACATGTCTTTGCTTGCTTGCAGGAATTGGGCTGGCCTTGGCTGCAGCAGTGAAGGGTTACCGCTGTATCATTGTGATGCCAGAGAAAATGAGCATGGAGAAGGTCAGAGCTGCTTTCATTTTGCAAGTATTTCAAAATCAGCATGTTTTCACTTGCAGAGTTCCTGCTGCAGATGAGTGCTATAGTGTAGTCTCTTGGTCTCTAAGTCACTGGCCAGACAGAACTCTCCTGAGAGGCTATTGCTAGTGCACAGAGAAATCCAGGCTGGATAGCCATGGACTGAAAATGTCTTTAAGACCCATCCCTACATCACTGTCACTTGGAAAACTGTCCTAGCTGTTTTAAACACAAGTGTCAAGGGAACTTCAGATTTACCTAGTACGTTTACAAGGTCTTGTAACGACAGGATAAGGGGTTATGGGTTTAAACTGGCAGAGGGGAGATTTAAACAGGATTTTAGGAGGGAGTTCTTTACAGTGAGGGTGACGAGACACAGGGAGATTGAAACAGGATGTTAGGAGGAAGTTGTTTGCACTGAGGGTGGTGAGACACAGGAAGATTGAAACTGCATGTTGGGAGGAAGTTCTTTACAGTGAGGGTGACGAGACGCAGGGAGATTGAAACTGGATGTTAGGAGAAAGTTGTTTGCAGTGATGGTGACGAGACACTGGCACAGGTTGCCCAGGAAGGTCATGGCTGCTCCCTCCCTGGAGGTGTTCAAGGCCAGGTTGGATGAGGCCTTGAGTGACCTGTTCTAGTGGGAGGTGTCCCTGCCTATGGCACAGGGGGGTTGGAACTGGATGATCTTTGAGGTTTCTTCCAACCTAAACCATTCTATGATTCCTCACTGGAGTGACTACCTGTCCCTAGGTCAGCTTTCCCTGACTGAGCAAGGAGGGACAAAAGAAAACAATGCTGAAGCCTTGAGTATTTTGTTTTGTGTTGGGCTGGGCAGGGCTGTGAAGGAGCCTGTTTATCTATCACAAGGTCTTGTAATGACAGGACGAGGGGGAATGGGTTCAAATTGGCAGAGGGGAGATTTGAACGGGATGTTAGGAAGAAATTCTTCACAGTGAGGGTGGCGAGGCACTGGAAGAGGTTGCCCAGGGAGGTTGTGGCTGCTCCCTCCCTGGATGTGTTCAAGGCCAGGCTGGATGAGGTCTTGAGTGACCTGATCTAGTGGGAGGTGTCCCTGCCTATGGCACAGGGGGGTTGGAACTGGATGATCTTTGAGGTCTCTTCCAACCTAAACCATTCTATGATTCTATGATCTTCTGTCCTGGTTGGAGCTTCCAGCTCAGGGCAGAAGGTAAAATTTACCCTAAAGGAGTAAGAAACAACACTTGCACAGAATTGGAAGTTAATACAAGTAATGTTTACGAAAGTAAGCAAAGCATGAAAGGTAGCAAGGTAGAAGGAATATAGATACAAAACCAGGACTAGCCATGGACTGGGCCTCCCAATGGGCTAGGTCCCATTATGTCCCCAGCCAGCAGCAAGGCTCCCTCCCGACCAGTGAAAGCGAAAGCAGCAGTCAAGAGAGCGCTGGCTGGAAGGTCTGCCTCTGAAATAGAGAATATGCAGCAAAAGGAAGGGAGTAACACATTACATTATCCAGTGCCTCCCTCCCTTGGGATGGACTTTCTACCCCTTTGGGAGGAGTTTCACTCTATGGTACAACAGTTAAGCTTTAACCTACAACATCTTCTCAAGTTACACTGAGGTGTATTGGCAAGCATCTCAGTGCTGTCACCACACCAGCAAATGAAGGAAAAGCCACCTGGGTAGTTCCTGTTACCTTCACTGTGGAAAACACAAAACATTTAGCTCTAGAGCAAGCCCTGAGCTGTGGTGCTGCACCTGCACCCGAAAGAAAAAGAGTAGAGATCCCCTGTGCTTCACGGCCGAGGCAGCAAATCTCTGTCAGCAAAGACACTTATTTCAATGTGGACATTTTCCATGTTCCAACTCAGTGGCACAAGTGAGGACATAACTCTGAAGGCCTGTATCCATTGCTTGTTCTTGCCTGCTCTAGAGAGAAAGGTACAGTATGGCCACTGCCATGTACCACATCACCAAAAGCCTCCCTCCCCACTGAACACAAGTTTTGCTGTAGCTCGGTGTCATAAACCTTCTTGCCCTTGTAGCAGCTGAGTGGTGCATAGGACCCTGGAGGCCTGCTTTGTTGTCTGTGGCTAGAGGAGGAGGTAAATGTATGTAATTTGTTCTTAAATATAAAATACTGGGTTATAGCTCTGCTGAGAGCAGAATGCATGTGACTGACATGAAAGGAGAAGGTGTTTTGCCAGACTGAGGTTTTTCAAGGTGTAGTAAGAGTCCACACAGATCTGAAGGCCCAGAGATTTGACATCTAGCTCTCAAGTAAAGCTTAATTGCGACCAAATGACTTTAGAATATGGACCTGTGGTTCAGTGATGCGAGGCTGGGGTTCAGGAGAACCACTAAGGAGGTTATTACTGACCAGTTGAAAAGGAAGATGCTTTCTTTCCTGTGCATCTCAATGAAATCTTTATGCTGTGAGAGTGTTTTGGGCTTTTTTTGACCGCCTTTATTTGCTACAGGTGGATGTCCTGAGAGCACTGGGTGCTGAAATCGTGAGGACCCCAACTACTGCCAGATTCGATTCTCCTGAATCTCATGTGGGAGTAGCATGGAGACTGAAAAATGAAATCCCAAACGCACACATACTTGACCAGGTAAGAGCCAAGGTACCAGAGGTGCAGGTGTAATGTAGGAGGAGGTAGTGCAGCCTGGTTCCTTAGTGTCCTTGACTGACTTCAACACCCTACGAGTGCCTCTGGAGGAAAAGATGTCCCAGGTAGTAGCTGAGCAATCACCGTACTGTGGGGCAGGAAGCTTTTGCAGTCGCTAGAGGGCAGAAACGAGCCTGTGTTGGCAGAGACGGCAGGACACGTGAGTGGCTTTTTCCACTCAGCTGGCAGTCCTGTGTGGAAGCAGGGCTACAAAGGTCATGCTGCTAAAAGAGACTGCCCCACAGACAGGATTGATCTTGGCACCTCAGAGCTGCTTTTACATTAGGTCACATAGGAAGGTTTTCTCTCCCCACGAGCCTTCTGCCTATGTTCAGATAACAGATGAAGAAACACTCTAGAAAGAGTAAATGTAGCTGTCGTGGGGGCTGGAGAACGTTTGCCACGTTCTTGAAATGCCTGATAATGTCAGATTTGGCCTTTCTGGTCTGCTTAATGGCTGTTCTCTCTTCTGATGTAGTACCGTAACGCCAGCAACCCTCTGACACACTATGATACCACAGCTGAAGAGATCCTGCAGCAGTGTGATGGTACGTTTGCTCTACTACTAACCTCCTCTCCAGTCACAGCCTACTATTCTCTTAGGGTTAGCTACTTGGAAAGTGAGACCAGAGGCAGGTGAGAAATGTTTGGATTTAGGTACTGCAAATCCCCTACATATGCTGTGTCATTACAGAATTCCCTTGTTTCAGTAGTTGCAGTAATGTTTCAGGGTTGGTTTATTTTTCTGTTCAAGAAGAATGCTTTGGATTTAGACTCCCCTGCTTGTGATCAGGTGGAGAAAGTAGTGATGTGGAAATGATCTCTTAGAAACAGAGTGAGCTGTATGTAAGTAGACTGGCATGAAAGAACAGGGTTGTTTTTCTCAGGTCACAAATACAGGAATAGGTATTTTTACCTTCTTAGACCAAATACTCCAGAATGCTGCAAGCTTCTTCAGTTAGGTACCCTCAGGAATACAAATTGCTGTGCTGCAGCTGTCACCAGTAAGACCTTTTTACTCTGCAGGAGTCACTGAGCTGAGTTGGAGTGCCAGAAGTGGATGAGCAGTGGCAGCAGAGAGCTTTCTTTAGCTGGGCTAATTCATCCGACTGAGAAATTGGTTTCAGAGCTGTTGGACCTTTTCAGTGGGATACTGCAGCTTGTCATGTAGCCATTTGCCATAGATAGTAGAAAGAAGTCATATAGGAGGATACTGACCTGTCTTACAAAACAGTACAGTTTCTGATGGGACCCTCTGATATGAAAAGTAGTTCTTAAATTCCCTCTCAATAAGGTGAGTGCCTGTGGTGGTTTAAGCAGTTACCTGCACCTTTTATAAACCCCAGCTAGGACTCAGGACACTGGAAGTTAATAAATGAAGCTTTATATTTACAGCAATGCACAATATACAAGCAAATATTTACAATGTATAACAGATATTTACAGATATATACAGTGAAAAGGTAACACAGAAACACCACAGCCCTCCCAGAGACCAAAATCCCCAAGAGGGGTAACCAACCACCCCTACCACCTTTCCCCCCTTCCCCAGTCTTATCTCACCACCTGTTGATGCTGCAGATAAGCTGAAGTAGATCATTCAAGGGGATCAGTAGTAGAAAGAAGTTAGTAGTTTTACTGAGAATTAGCTACCAAGGCAAAAGGAAAGGAGACCATGCAAGAGGAGCAGCCACAGCCCAGAACGATCAGAAACCATCTGATATCTAGTGTTTTGGGAACAGCACTTTAAAAACAATTTTTTTTCTTTCTCAGTAAAACTCTGGTGAAGTGACATACTGTGTTTACCTCTCTCAGCCAATAGTCTAATTTCTCACTCAAATTCTCCAATTATTTCAAACCAGTACAGTGCCAAGCAAAAAGTTCTTCGCCCTGTGCAGAGTAACTCGAATTGTTCAGAGGATTTGGCTCATTGTGGCAAGCTTTCTTTTAAATTTGAATTAAAATGAGTATACTTTATTAAACTGCCATCCCACAAACCCAGAGTCTACATCTCAAGTTTAGGCTAGCTTTAGGTTTCCTGTTTTATTTACTTTTTCTCATAGACCAGACACTACTTTAGTTATCATTGAGCTTCTGCCTAATTTTGACAGGTTGTTGTTGTTCTGCCTGGTTGGTTCTGTGTGTGAATTAGTGACCCTATAAAATGGGTTCTTATTAGCAAAGCTGTCATGTGGATGCAGCATGAAACCTGCATCACAGAAGAATGTACCTGTGCTCACTCTGGGTGCTGATGGCCAGAACAGAACAGCATTTTCCACGTGAAAATGCGAGAGTAGTTGTGTTAGCAGATCTCCCAGCGAATGCCTCTTGGCACTCATTCAGTAAGTTAATGTAATGGGCTGCTCATTCAAAGTTTAAAGCATGAGTTACCTACATCAGCAAACACAGTGACAGGAAAACTACAGGTGTCAGCTGTATGGGCCCGCCTCCAGCTCGCTTCAAACCACCACGGATTGATGCCAGGCCACTGGATGGATATTTCAAAACCACTGTCAAAGTAAAAGGGGATTGAGCAAGGTGGTCTCAAAGTAGTCTCATAACACAGCTCTTGTAATCAAAGAGCCTTATCTCACCTGTGTTTTTTTGGGTTTTTTTTAAGAAAGTTTAGGTTTAAGTGGGTTTAAAATCCATCGTTCTGCAGAGATTTCACAGCTGTCTTCTATTCTTCACCTTTAAACAGGAAAAGTAGACATGCTGGTGGCTGGGGCTGGCACAGGAGGTACTATCACTGGTATCTCCAGAAAGCTAAAGGAGAAGTGTCCAGATTGCAAAGTAAGTAGCAAGCCTAAAGCATTTCTCTTTAGCAAAGTGAACCTCAGACTGCTCCACTTGGCACGTCTCATGCCTCGCATGCCTGTCCCAAGTCTCTATGGGAAATTCTTGGATATTCTCATTTGGGAAATAGTTCTGAGCAATAAAGTTTTCAGACGATCTGAAATCATCATGCTTTGGGCTCATTAGTGGCCAGAGCTCAGAGTTGGCTCAGCAGGTGAAAATTGCCACTCACGGAGTGTCTGAGAAACTTTCTTCTCTTATGTGGTCAGCAGCTTTACATTTCCTCTCTGACTGCTCCTTCATTACCTTGTCTGGAGCTGCCCAGTTTTGAGTCAGTGACATTTTCTCTGCACACACAAGCCCATGTATCTATCTGGGTGATGTGTTAGATTGCATCACAGAAGCTGCTGGTGTGTTTCAATTCTATTTTACTATCTATGCAGGGAATGGTAAACAAAACCAAACTTACCTGCTTACACGTGGCACAAAGTAATGGCTTTAATGGTGCCTGACTTGAATGAGGACAATCCTGTCTTGGGGAAACCAAGCAAAACCTGCGTAGAACAAGTGATGCCCCTAACTTAGTGTCTGCAGCCTGAGGAGACACAATAGGTTGCCAAGGAGTCTGAAGCAAGCAAAGCTTTTTTGCTTCCTGGGAAGGTGAATGTTGCCAAGAAGAAATGAATAGGAGATAAGGTTGCTGCTGGCTTGGCTGTGTGTGTGGCCAGTGTGATGCCAACAAATGAGGCCAGAGTTCCTGAGTAAATAGCTATCTTCTCAAAAGCACTGTGTCATGGTAGCCAAAGTGAAAACTGCTTCTCCAGATTATAGGTGTTGATCCTGAAGGCTCTATCCTTGCTACGCCAGAAGAACTGAATAAGACAGACAAGACAACGTATGAAGTGGAAGGAATTGGATATGATTTTGTCCCCACGGTGTTGGACAGATCTGTAAGTCACGTTTCCTGGTTTACTGCTCTTTGCCCTCTGTTGGAATGCAGAATCGAGGTAAAAGGTGAAGGAAAAACTTAGAAGTATTTCTTTGAGCTGAAAGGGGAGGGCTGGCAGACACAGCCTGTGCTGTCCATGAGCAAAAGCAGTCCTTGAAAGGCTTCTGTACTGGCTGTATTTGGCTTACAATTCTTAGATGAAATACAGTGAGCAGATACCATTATGCTAGAACACAGTACTTTTGTTTTAAACAAACAAGAATACTACCTCCTTCTCCCCCAACCAATAAATAAATAAGTAAGCCCAAAGTAAAAAAAGCCCCCAACNAAAAAACCAAACCAAAAAACAATGAAGCACCCTATCCCCTCTTGGCCACAAGCAGTGTGACTATGTCCTGAGCAGAGCCTGTGTCCCTGGGAAGCCCTCCAAGAGGGGAGCAAGCTGTTTGATGCTCTCTATGTCTGTGTAACAAGAAAAGCCAGCTGTCCCAGTAAGGTTTCAATAAGGAGCCTTCTGTGCCAGTGTGATCATCTTACCTTGGCAGAAAAATACTTGACATTTGGGGAATGGAAATCCAGGCACATCACTCCACAGGGCAGTGGTTACCTCAAAGAGCAAGGGTTGAATTCACACTGCATTTCCCCTAGCCATTTTCATTTAAACAGACCTTTGTTTCTGTCTTCCTGCCCCTTCCCAGGCCGTGGACCAGTGGTACAAGAGCAACGATGAGGAGTCATTTGCTTTGGCACGCATGCTGATCCGAGAGGAAGGGCTTCTGTGTGGTGAGATAGATTCAGATCTTTTGGGTTTCTCTGAATAGTATGTGGATGGCTGAAGCCTCATGCAGGTCAAGGAGACCTCATTCCACTTTAGAAGCTGTCTTCCTCACCCTGAGTTCCTGTGCTGTCTCTTCTGTCTTTCATTCTTTCTTGTTTCACTTATGGTTTGACAGTTTCAGTCTCTGATCTGTATTTTGGCAGGTGGCAGCTCAGGCAGTGCCATGTCTGTAGCTTTGAAGGCAGCCAAAGAGCTGAAGGAAGGTCAGCGCTGTGTTGTGATCCTCCCTGACTCCATCAGGAACTACATGTAAGAACTTGCTTGTTTCCTCTCTGGGGAAAGGGTGAAGCAGTCCCTCAGACCTCCTTATTTCTGTAGCCGGCAGTTACTGAAGCAAGAAATGTGTCTGGAGCACAACTTGTGAAGGTATCTGGAAAGGGCCTAACATGGGGTAGAAAGAAGCTTAGGCCTTTGAAAGCTGAGCTCCTCCTTGTGCCTTACTTCAATATCACTGGTTAGCATCTTTGACAAGAAAAGACTTGCTTTCACTGTTTCCTTTATTGAGGGCCATTGCTATTATCCCATTCCTGGATGTGTCTCTTCAAGGCTGTTTGCTCTCCCTGCCTGTGAACACAGTAGAACACAGCAGCCAGGGTTGGGATGACTCTGTAGGTGAGAGAGTGAGGGCTTGGAGCTGTGCTGAGCAGCTATTTCTCTCCTACTGCATTGAAACATATCTCAAAACACTGCAGTTTTAGTTGTCTTTCCTGACTTCTGTTGCATCCAACATGTGCAATGCCCCTCAGTTCAAGAGAGATGTTGAGGTGCTGGAACATGTCCAGTGAAGGTTGATGAAGCTGAGGGGCCTGGAGCACAGCCCTGTGAGGAGAGGCTGAGGGAGCTGGGGTTGTTTAGACTGGAGAAAAGGAGGCTCAGGGGTGACCTCATTGCTGTCTACAACTACCTGAAAGGAGGTTGTAGCCAGGTGAGAGTTGGCCTCTTCTCCCAGGCAACCAGCAACAGAACAGGGGGACAGTCTTAAGTTGTGCCAGCAGAGGTATAGACTGGATATTAGAAGGAAGTTCTTCCCAGAGAGAGTGATTGGCATTGGAATGGGCTGCCCAGGGAGGTGGTGGAGTTGCCGTCCCTGGAGATGTTTGAGAAAAGACTGGATGGGGCATTTAGTGCCATGGTCTAGTTGATTGGATAGGACTGGGTGCTAGGCTGGGCTGGATGATTTTGGAGGTGTCTTCCAACCTGGCTGATTCTATGATTCTATGCAAGACAACTAGGAACTTAAGGACAGGTGTTGCCTGTGTACAGGCTGCCACTTCTCCACTCCAGGGTGTGTCTGTTACATTGCAAGGGACTGATGTAGTTGAAACTTTTGTTACCTATGGGATTCCTTTTTCTTCCTGTGGATATTTCATCTCAGTGTCACTTGGATGGTCAATGGCAATATATTTTCAATTACACTTTATATGTTGGTGCTACTGAGCTGTAAATAGCTGCCTCTAGGTTTGCTGTCAGATGTTCAGCCTTTAACTAGCTTGTCACTTCCTGGTGCTTTCCAGGACCAAGTTCTTGAGCGACAAATGGATGATTCAGAAAGGATTCATGAAAGAAGAAGATGACCTTGTCAATAAACCTTGGTAAGCATGTCTGTTCCATTTGGATTTTCATGAGCCTGTTCAGTTGACTGTGTGGCACATGCTCATTTAAAGGTTATTTCAGTTTACACTACTGTCCTTGATTTAGCTTGTCTCTCATTATGCTGTGCTGATTGCACCTATTAACTCCTGCGCTGAGTTGCATGGCAGCAGAAGACAACTTGGTATTTAATGTTTATTTGGCTTTTTGGAGGTTTTTTTGTAATCTGAAAAGTTGTGTTTTAAATGAAAATGTAGTATAAAAAGAACCCTTTCAAGATCTGAGTTCTTGAGTGCTAAAGCACTGCAAGTCTACAATAGGTGGAGGGAGATCTTTCCTAAATTACTACACGAAATGTCTATAAATATGGCTAGCTCTTTGAGCAGGAGGACAACACTTTCTGTGTAAGACATAAATAGTGAAACTAAGGAGCTCAGTGCTCTCCATTAGCTGTCTGTCTGCATATGAAGAAAAAAGGTTTGGTCTTAAAGCTTTTTCATACTCTGCTGCCTTTCTGATATTGGGAAGAGAATGTGAAAGCCTTGAAGCTTTGCTGACCTGAGTCTGGCTGAATTCTGCCTCTTCCTTTCAGCCTTTTTGCCATTTCTGTGGTGCTGAAGGCTGCTGTGTGTGAACAGCTGGTTCTGTTCTCTCCATAAGACTTGCACGGGTTTGTTTTTTGTTTCACGCTCAGGTGGTGGAACATCAGCGTGCAGGAGCTAAGCCTCTCTGCTCCCCTGACTGTGCTTCCAACTGTTACCTGTGCAAAGACTGTTGAAATTCTCCGGGAGAAGGGATTCGACCAGGTACCAGTTGTTGATGAATCTGGGTATGTCCATATATATATATATATAACTACTCATCCATATGCATCACTTCCCTCACCAGCTCCCAAGGGATGTCTTTTAAATGTTTACTGGAAGCACAATATCCTCTCCTAAGTCTCCAGTTTTAAGTAACACGACTCAGAAATGTTTGCTTAAGCACACCAATGCTAGACTTAAGATGTTGTCATGCCAGAACTGTCCTGCCCATCACTTAATAAGCTTCTAATGATTATTATGGTACACTTAGTGTCTCTCTGCAGGATAATTCTTTTTTAATAACTGTTTAACTTAACAAAGACAAATATTAATATTATTAGTATTTAAAATTAACAACTCCAGACCTACCCATCTCCACCACAGTTTCCACCTAGCTGATTCAAAACACTGCATTATAGTGCAATGTTTTAGTGACCCTTATAAACTAGGGTGTCCCCAGCAACCTGGGATGCCTTAATACTCTGAAAGTCTGCCCTAGGGCAGGGTGAATAATGAAGAGCTGCTTGGTTGCTCTTTAGCTAACTGCAGGGGCTTAATTGTCACAACTTCTTGCAATAGGGAGAAAGGGAGTGAGCAGAATTCAGGTGAGCATGTCCCTGACCATGTCACACCTTTCAGAAGGCAGGTGAGGATTTAAAATAATGAAGTTAGCTTTCTTGAAGGCTCTCTCCAGCAGCTCTCTAGCTGCAAGATCTAGAACTACAAAGAGCTTGATGCTCAAAAGGGCCAGGCACCCACAGCACCTGCTGACTTCTGTGTGTCTCCAGAACTTCTGAGACTGGACTCTGAGACACAGAATCCAAGTACACCATGAATGATATATATACAACCTTATGAAATGAAGCAGTTGAGCTGACTTTTTCGGGCTGGCTGAGAGTAGATGCTTTTATCTTCAGGAACACCTGAGGGGTTTGTGTTGTTTAGGCCTATCTTCTCTCTCTCCTTCCTCAGGGTGATTCTGGGCATGGTGACCCTGGGTAACATGCTTTCTTCACTGCTTGCTGGAAAAGTTCAACCTTCTGATGAAGTCAGAAAAGTAATCTACAAGCAATTTAAACAGGTAAGCAGGTATATCCTGCAATTCCTAATTCTCTGGTTTAAAGTATTGCTGTAAGTGTCCTAACAGGACAGCAGCATCAGGCTGGGTGAGGTTTACTTGGAGCTACACAAAGCAGCTATTAGGCAGCACAGACATAGCCTCAACTCTGTTCCAGGTCACTCAATAGCTTCCAGGTTTGTGTTATGGCTCTATGTTGTGCTGCTCCATTGCTTCAAAAGGCTTTCTTCTAGCATGCTTGTTCTTTCTTCCTTTGCCCAAAATGCCAGCACAAATCTGGGCAATCCAGGAGGAGAGACAGAGATACTGAAGCAGCTCTTCTGAATAATTTATGTACCAGCTAAAATCAAGCAGCTGTTTGCCTCTTGTGTCAGACACCTTACTTCAAATGGGGATGACTGCTGAAAGATGATGTTATTTGGATGGACAGGTGAAAGTGGCAATGTAGTGTGTGAGATGCCTAAACTCCCCAGCTGTGTGGGTGCTCTTTTGAAATATAAAGTATTGTTGCTGCTGCTTTGCTCTAGCAGGAAAAGGATTTTGGTTTTGACATGGAATGCTTGACCTAGTTGTCACCAGGCTTTTAGTTTCAACAGTGTCTCATAGCAGATGAGGGGCTGTATTCCACAAGTATAAGAATCATAGAATCATAGATTGGTTTAGGTTGGAAGGGACTTCAAAGGTCATCCAGTTCCAACCCCCCACCAAAGGCAGGGACACCTCCCACCAGAACAGGTTGCTCAAGGCCTCATGCAACCTGGCCTTAAATACCTCCAAGGAGGGAGCAGCTACACCTCCCTAGGCAACCCATTCCAGTATCTCACCATCCTCACTGGAAAGAACTTCCTCCTAACATCTAGTGTAAATCTCCCTTCTTCCAGTTTAAACCCATTACCCCTCGTCCTGTCATTACTTGTAAATAGTCCCTCCCCAGCCTTCCTGAATACATTTTGTCTGCACCAGGATTATGAAGAAGTTCCCCTAGAGCAAACTGAATTTTGTCTTCAAAAATTATGCAAAAGTCTGACAGAAAGAAAGACCTACAAAATTCTCTACTTCAGTGAGCTTCAGCCACTGGTTGGTTGACAACAGTCTTGATGTTTAAGTCACACAAATCCTGTTCAGGCTACAAACCACCAAGTGCTCGATGTTGAGAAACGATGCTTGTTCTTTATGGACAAATGTAAATATATTTTTTCCTTCCCAGACAGAAAATCAAGCAGCAGGTGGAAATGTGGTGCGTAACAAACCTGTTTAGCTCATGTTCTCCCTCACTTGGCCACCTGAAGAGTTTCTGGTCCTGGTGGTGTGTCATCATTTCTGAAGCTATACTGCTGGTAGCTGTAGTAGCCAATTCTCTGCACCTCTGAAGTTGTGGCTTGTTTTTTTCCATGGGCAGCTTGATGTTTCTCATGCTTCTATAGTAGAGTAGAACTCTTTAGTTCTGGCTTTTGGTGGAAGATGGAAGAGGAGTGACATATAAGTGGTGGTATTGGCAAAATGCTAACTAAAAGCGTAATTAATTCGTTACTTTCCATTTGAATTGATGATTTAATAGAGAATCTGATTAATAGCACATAACCTCAGAAGTATTGTGGATTTCGGTATTTTTACTGCTTTAGTCAAGCTTCTTTGGCTTGTTTACTAACGAAGTGGGGAAAACAGGTTATCTGTGTCACTGAAATAACTCAGGGTATCCTGCAGTTAGGATACGTACCATGGTATGCATACGTAAGAGATCAGCTGTGCCTGTTACTACCAAGACAAACCTATCTTTTGGCAACATAGGACATAATTATTAGTTATTTTGGAATGGAAGAGCAATAGTTACACCTTTTTTAAAGGACTCTAAGGCTCTGAAACACCGATCACAGGATCCAAGTGAGTTTTTTGAGTGTTAGTGGAGAGTGAGGTAACTCCTGTGAATTCAGAGGTTAGGTCCAGTTTTGGAGTCTTACTACCCATTTTCCCCTAAAGGATCTTTACACAGCTGTTAACATCTGTTGTGTGTGGAAGGAAAGAATTCAGTTGTAGGGCCATGAGCAGTACATTGTCGCTTGTCCTTAGAGCTAAACAAGCAGTCCCAGTCGTGCAGTGTAGCAGTATGTGCCTAGGCTAATTGCCTTAAACACCAAGTAGGTCTTTTTTCAAAAGTGCATAAATGTGGGGAAACTCACAGACAACATTTTCAGGGAGCTTGAATGAGCAGTGATGAAACAGGTGAAAACTGTGAGAGTTCTGCCGAATTTCCATTAAGCATTTCAGAATGTGTTTACATCTTCGTAGTTGTCCCAGTGCTGCTGCTGGGCTGCTTGTCGTGGTCATCTTTAAGCTACCCAGTCCCTGACAACAAGTTTATTGATTATGCTCAGTCAGATGACAGTGGGTTCTCTTCAGCTCTTCAGTGAGCTTTGAACTTAGGTTCAAAAGTCAGCCTTTGCATGTCTATTTGCACAAAACTGCTCATCAGTGGTGGTGACTGATGATAGGATTGATGTGCAGTAACTCCAGATTTCACCCCACCCCTTGCCTGACAGGCTTAAGGATTGATGCTTCAGTATGCAATACAGCCTGCAGACCCAGGCTGCTGGGAATCTTGTTGGTCTCTTCTAACTCCCAATATGGAGACAAGAACCCAGTGTTCAAGTACAATCCAAGTATTCATACTGTGGCTTTTATTGCTCAGCCAGAAGCCAAGCTCACTGCAGGACGAAGGCTTTTTAAATATGCAATGCAAGCTCTGACTGCTGTCAATGCCTTTAATCTCCTCTAGTGGAAATGTGTCAGATAATGGGTGCTACTGCTACCTGGGGAGAGTCACCTGAGTAACAGGCCTGTTGCTGATGCTTAGTATTTTAAAGCATGTAGGAAGAATAGCTTTATGCATTCTTTCAGATGGTTCCAGTAGGTGATTGGCTGAGCATTTCAGAAGGGTCTGCATTCTTCCTGCTGAGTCAGCCCGGGGTCCTTTCTTATTCAGTCCTGGTGAAGTTGAACTTCACTATAAATGAATTATTAATTCTCAGTTTCTTGATTTTGCACCTGAAGGTAGTGTTAGCTGAGCAGTCTTCACCCCTCAGGATTATTTCGGCTTGTTTGGACTTTTCTATATTCCTGCCATCTCTGCAGATTGTATTCCCTTCCATAATGGTTTGCAGCCTGATTCATTCACTTGTTCCCAGTCTTGCTAGAGTGAAATCACCAAGTGTAATGAGTTTTATGGTGACATCTTCTCTTAGACACATGGAACACCTGACCTTCTTCAATCATTAACATTTTTCAGATGATATTCATTATGTTTACAGAATCAGAATGGTTAACTTCAGGTAGTCTGGTGTGTGTTCTGATTTGGAAGTTAGAAACAAAGACAACTGGTCTTTTAGCTTTTGATTTGTTAGCATTTTGCAATACTTCAGATGGGAGCAGCAAATAAATGTATTTGGTTTAGTACTGCACAAAGTATATGGGGATTATTTGCCACTAAACATACAAAGGACTGTTTCACTTAAACTTTGTAACTGTCTCCTCAGATTAACCTGAAAGACAACTTGGGGAAACTCTCTCATATCCTGGAAATAGACCACTTTGCTCTAGTGGTTCATGAACAAATTCAATGTGAGTATGATGTACTGCACCTTGTAAGAGGTGAACTTTTGTGTGTTAACAAGAGGCAAGTACAAGTGTGAGAGTGAAGATAAGTTCTGAAGAAGCCAGATCCTCTTTCTGTGTATGTAATTATGCACTGCTAACACTTACTAAGACACCGACACTTTATTTCTTGTGGGGTAAATGTTAAATCCATTTAAGACCTCACAAACTGTCATGTACCAGCTTTTGGAGCAAGTTACTGCCCAGAATTGAGTGCCTGAGTCTAGTTCACTGTACAGTGGCTTTGTTGGTAGCAGTAAGCCAATGGATAAGCTCCTGCTTCTTCCTGCTCCTGTCATACACCTTCCAGCAGTTCCATCGCAGTGACCATTGCAGGTTAACTACACTTGAGTTTTGCCTTTCTGAAGCAAAGCCTTCATTATGACTTCATCAAGTTTAAGATCCAAGTGTCAACACCAACATCACCATTTCAAGACAGCTTAATATTTCATTTTCCTCTTTATTTCGTTTAAGCTATCTTACTCTCCTTCACCTGGTATTTTTCCACCAAACCCTGCTTCTCTTCACCCATCTCAAATCTCTTTGCACTGCCTTCTTTATGAACTGTAAATGACTAAATAATCTTCAAAGCTAAGGGTGTATCTCTGTTACATGTAACTTTTTCTCTGGCTTTTTCTTCCTTATTGCAGGCAACTTGCAAAATTACAAACACTGAAAAACTAAACTAAAACTAAGACTCACTAGATAATTTTATCTGACAGCTATCTCAGTTATAACTGCAATTGAAGAATAGTCATCGAATTTGGGCTTGTTTCTGATAAGGATATGCTCCTGACTGTACTGTGACTAACTGTTTATAAACCCTAGGATCTAACTGAAAGCTTGCAATGGAACAAAGATTGAGTAAAGGAAAAGTACAGGATAATTCAGCAGGCTGAACAAACTGAGCAGGCTAAACGTCTCTACAGCCAGACTTTAGGGACAGAAGACTTAGAACATAGACAAAGGGTCAGAATTCACTTGGACACTTGGTTCCCAGGTCAAAGGCTTATGCTCACAATGGAAAATCACTTGGACTTGCCTCTCAATGCAGCAATGATTAGATGGTTAATAAGGGGAGTTTTGTACATAAATGGTGAAATGCTGTGTTGTGTTTTCTATGCTAATTCTGTATTTGAAAGTGACAGTGTCTCATATGCCTCTCTCCTCTGGAAGAGGGGAGGTTTAAACTGGATGTTAGGAGGAACTTCTTTACAATGAGACACTGGAGTGGGTTGCCCAGGGAGGTTGTGGCTGCTCCCTCCCTGGAGGTGTTCAAGGCCAGGTTGGATGAGGCCTTGAGCAACCTGATCTAGTGGGAGGTGTCCCTGACTATGGTGTGGGGGTGGAACTAGATGATTTTTGAGGTCACTTCCAACCTAAATCATTCTATGATTCTATTCTATGATTCTTTAGAATCATAGAACTGTCAGGGCTGGAAGGGACTTCAAGGACTATCTAGTTTCAACCACACTGCTATGGGCAAGGACACCTCACACTAGACCAGGTTGCTCAGAGCCCCATCCAGCCTGGCCTTAAAAACCTCCAGGGATGGGCTCCCACCACCTGCCTGGGCAACCTGTTCCTGTGTCTCACCACCCTCATGGTGAAGAACTTCTTCCTAACATCCAATCTGATTAGTGGAGCATTCTCAACATCCAATCTGGTTAGTGGCCCCTGGTTCAAACAAGATATTTGCTTGTAGCTACTTCAAGCAGAGCCACAGAAAGTAATGTATGAGGGGAAAATACACTTTATAAGAGAGGATTTAGTTTGAATTTTTATGTTAAGAAAAATCTGATGGACCCTTATCTTTGCTCCTTTCCATAACATTTAAGTTTATGTATCCCTTTTGCTGAGGAGCCTTTGTGAAAGGAAAATCTTTGCCACTTCACGTGCGACTGTTGGTCAAAGATGTCACTTGGGTTCTCCCTCAATGTGCAAGGGTTGTCAGTGATAACCAGCTCCACCAATAGGCTCTGACACATGGAGCTGGGATGGCTGGGTACTTACCTTTGCAAACAGTGTTTTCAGTGCCTCCTGAAGCCAGGATCCCCTCTCTGTTTGTGTGCAGACCACAGTGATGGTTCCTCCAGCAAGCGACAGATGGTGTTTGGCATCGTTACAGCCATCGACCTGCTTAACTTTGTGACTGCGCGGGAACGGGAAAGAAAGTACAACTGAACTCGCGTAGCAGTGTGCAGCCTCTTCAGCAACATTTTGCAATCTCCAGCAAAGAATCGGCTTCATTTCTTTGGTACAATGGTCCCTCCCTAGGGTTTGATTCCCCAAGTTGTGATAGTGAGCAGTTAACTACCCTGGTGCCGCCTATACAGCCAGAGCATTTTGCTGCATTGCACAGCTTCTGGGGATTTATTCCTTCCTTAATCAGGTTAGACAAGATTTCTTTATCAAGACAATTTATTTTTTTACCTATATATATATATATGTATGTATGTATGTGTAAAAATATTGCCTAAATTAATTGGTGTGTTCCTTACTTGTGGTGTCTAAAGTCTCGCTTTCCAAAGCATAGTTTCAGATTCATCACGTGGGTTGAAATAAAGAGTTATTGAAGCAGAGGCCCAAGGGAGCTCCAGGAAGTTTTGGATTGGTTGGGGTTTTCTTTCATGCAAGAGTGTTAAGTTGGATGATATCTGTGTGAAGACAAAAATGGGACTGGAGTGCGGAGAGAGTGAAGGAAGGTTTCCTTTTTGGTCACACCATTGTAAAACAGGAATAAATCCAGAGGGTTGGAGTTGAGGCTTGTTCCAGCTAGCTGCTCTGAGGGAAAACTGGCTTGAGTGGAAGCCTGACAGTGGAATGACAAACTAATGCCTTTTTCTTACACAGTGCACCAGCTTGCATTGCAGAGAGAGCCCTTTCTCCTTTTTTCCAATTGTACCCTGACACATAAGCACAAGTGAAAAGATTGAAAGATCGAGCTTCTTGCCTGAAGGTTTCTGAAAATCATCCTGTTTCATCTACCACCTTCCCTTCTCCACCTTCTTAGTTATCTTAAAGTGTTTCTTATGCATGCTTTAGAAGAACCAAATGTAATCTGTCGAGAGCTGTAAATTCTTTCAAGTCCTGTTCAAGTGCTCCTACACTGTACTGCCTAATTTTGGGAGAAAAATGCTGTCATGTAAGTTGAATTCACTGTAGCCAAGCTTGGAAGTACCTGGCAAACATTGTATGGACCAGTAAGGTGAAGCATACAGAAGAGTAATGTGTGGCAAGTGTGTGCAGCTACAACTTCTCACCACTTCTGTAACTCTGGATTCTTCCTTAGTGTTTGACTTCCGTAGCTCTGCTCAGGCTACCGACTGCTGTTAGTGTTAATGATGACTGGAATCACCTTGTGGCTAATGGAGAAGAATAGCTGCTCTTCATCTTCATAAAGACTGCTCTAATCATCTTCTGGCTGGCCTTTTGCTAAGAATAAAGTTTTTGGTCAGTGAAAGTGATGTTTTTCTTTGTTTCTCACCACTGAAGTAGAAAAGTGCTGTTTAGGTTGGGGCTATTGCCGGTAAATAGCAAAGTTGTTTGGATGTTTGGTTTTTGGGTTGTTTTGATTTTTTTTAATAGAGCTGAAGAGAATTGAGTCAGCTAAGAGAAAACAAAGGGGTCATTTGAAAATCACAATTGCTACCTGCTTCATATAGATTTCTGTCTGCCAGTGGAATTTGCTGTACATTTTGGAAGTGTGTGTGTGTAGCAGAGAGAGGTGGTGACAGCCACCCTGTGTCACGTCAGTGCTGAGCAAAGAACATCAACAGAGCCTTTGCAGTTGTGCACAGGCTGAGGGAGGTGGCCTGGAGGAGAGAGACATGCCAAAGGTAGGTAGGAGCTCAAAAACAAGAACGTGACACCAGTGCTAGTGCTGCCAGTCAGCAGTGTGACAGCCTGGTATGTTTTCTGGCTGCTTCTCTCTCACCTGAAATTTGTGAATGTTGGGAACTTTGTAATAATAAAAAGCCTCAGACTGATTTCTGATAGCGTTCGCCAGCATGGCATTAAAGAGCAAAGTTTATTCTGTACTCGTTCAGTTTATTTCCTTAGACATTGGCTGTCCCTTCAGATTAGGGCCATTACTGAAGGAACATGATACATACATACCTCAAACCATGATCTAACCATTACATTAAAATTCTGCTTTAAGATTTACGACAACTTAGGGCTCTGGAATGAGCGATTAAAGATTAAAGTCTAAACTTATATAAGTGGTGGTTTGGGGTTTGTTTCTTTTTCTTTTCTTGTTTGTGGCTATAAAATCTCCACGTCCAGCCTTTAGCACAAATTTTAAAAGAATGTGAGGATAGCAGAAGTAGATTCCCCAAAGCTCCTTTTCAGAACAGCAGTACAGGAGTGAAGTTAGAGTTGGGGCAGCAGAAGATGAATAGGTAGCTTTACCTGTGACAGAGAAATGTGTAAAGATTTTCTTTGTAGGGGGTGTTGGTTTTTTTTTTAGTTTACTCTTCACATGTTGATCATGAAAGCAGGCACTATTACTGACTAAGAAGGAAGGTGTAGTTAGAGCTGGTTAGGTGGAAGAGGGGATGCCAAGTCTTAAGCAATCCAAGTGTGCTGAAGTATCCAAAGCAATGTACCTACACTGTTCTGCCTGTGCAGCTCGTTAAGAGCAGGAGCTGTCTCCTGTTCTATGCTGGCACAGGGAGGAAAAGGTGGCCAGCATTCATTCTTACAGCAGCAGCCCTGTTTCACCAGACTTGGGTAAATAAATATAGAGTTCCTGAATGACTGAAAGGTTTTTCCCATAGTAGGGATGAAGGCAGCAAAGGGAAGGGGATGGGGAATCCTGCAGGGCTGAAGTTGCTCTCATGCAAAAGCTTATGAGAACGACTCTTTTCTGTGTCTGTGAGAATCATAGAATGGTTTAGGTTGGAAGAGACCTTAATGATCATCCAGTTCCAACCCCCTGCCACAGGCAGGGACACCTCCCACTAGATCAGGTCGCTAAAGACCTCATCCAGCCTGGCCTTGAACACATCCAGGGAGGGAGCAGCCACAACCTCCCTGGGCAACCTGTTCCAGTGTCTCACCACCCTCAGTGTGAAGAATTTCTTCCTAACATCCCATTCAAATCTCCCCTCTGCCAATTTGAACCCATTCCCCCTCGTCCTGTCATTACAAGACCTTGTGAACAGTCCCTCCCCAGCCCTCCTGTAGGCCTCCTTCAGATACTGGTAGGCTGCTATAAGGTCTCCTCGAAGCCTTCTCTTCTCCAGGCTGAAAAGCCCAAACTCTTTCAGCCTGTCCTCATAGCAGAGGTGCTCCAGCCCTCTGATCATCTTTGTGGCCCTCCTCTGGACTCTCTCCAGCAGTTCCATGTCCTTCTTGTGTTGGGGGCTCCAGAACTGCACACAGTACTCCAGGTGGGGTCTGGCGAGAGCAGAGTAAAGGGACAGAATCCCCTCCCTTGCCCTGCTGGTAATGCTAGCAGCCTAGCCCTGGCTAGTACTGATAGGACCGTGTTAGTGCTGGGCTCATCTCTCTTTCATATAGTGTGAGGACCAAGAAAGACATTTGCCTTTGTTTGGTCTTTCACCTGAGAGTCAAGTCCAAAGCTTGAAGAGAGTAGTTGAACAGAGTAGAGTTTTGGGTTTGGCTGGTTTTGGTGGTGGTGTTTGAAGCTTTTTTGTTTCATTACTATGGTTTGGTTTTTAGTTTGTTGTGGGGTTTTTTTGTTTTGTTTTTTTGTTTGGTTGCTTGTTTTGTTTGTTGTTTTGGATTGGGGATTTTGTTTGAGTTTTGGTTTTGTTTGTTTATTTGTTCCTGAAGTGTATGCCTGTGCCTTTTGTTTACCTGTGCTGGCTGAACAACTGCTGGCCATGTTTTTGCACATGGATACTTACAGCAACGCTTTATGCTGCATCTGTTTGTCGCTGTAAGAGAATATCAGCCCTTTTGGCCTCATGTTGGCTCTGCAAAAGCAGTTTTGTTTTCTTACCTGAAGACAGTTATCCAGTAAAAGCTGTGTAATATTTTGCAGGCAATGACTTGAGGATCATTTTGAAGTCATCACATCCAGTGTTACTTCCCACTTCTTGCACAAGCTGTGGCAGGCTCCAGAACTCTCTCTAGCTGTGGTTCCTCTAAGCAGCCGGATCTGCCTACCAGATATCATCAAATGGTTTCTGAAAACTTCTGCTTGCTATTTTGAATTGCACAGAGTATGCTTACTGTTAGGTGTTTCCTAGCACTGCTGTTGTCAGCCAACAGCCTTTCCTGCTGGATAGCATCAATGCACTCCTATGACAAAGGTAATGTTTCTACCTTTTATGTTTTAAGGAGTGTGCTGATTTTGGCTGAGACAGAGTTCATCATCTCAACAGTAGCTAGTTTTGGATTTGTGTTGGAAACAGAGCTGATAACACAGGGATCTTTTCATTATTGCTGAGCAGCACCTATAGGCTCTGTCACACCACCCCACCAGCAAGTAGGCTGGGAGTACACAAGAGTTTGAGAGGGTACACAGCTGGGACAGCTGACCAAAGGGATAATCCATATAAAGCATGGGCAGCTGGAAGAAGAGGAAGAAGAATCATAGAATCAGTCAGGGTTGGAAGGGACCACAAGGATCATCTCATTCCAACCCCCGGACCATGGGCAGGGACACCTCACACTAGATCAGGCTGTCCAGAGCCTCATCCAGCCTGGCCTTAAACACCTCTAGGGACGAGGCTTCCACCACCTCCCTGGGCAACCCCTTCCAGGGTCTCACCACCCTCATGCTGAAGAACTTCTTCCTAACATCCAGTCTGAATCTACCCATTTCTAGCTCTGTTCCATTCCCTGCAGTCCTATCACTACCTGACATCCCAAAAAGTCCCTCCCCAGCTCTCCCACAGCCCCCCTAAGATACTGAGTGGCCACAATAAGGTCACCTGGGAGCCTCCTCTTTTCCAGACTGAACAGCCCCAACTCCCTCAGTCTCTTCTCATAGCAGAGCAGCTCGAGCCCTCTGATCATCCTCATGGCCCTCCTCTGGACACATTCCAGCACATCCATATCCTTCTTGTACCAGGGGCTGCAGAAGTGGATGCAATGCACCAGGTGGGGTCTCACCAGTGTGGAGCAGAGAGGAAGGACCGTTTCCTTCACCCTGCTGCCCACACTGCTCTTGCAGTGCAAGGGGGGGATGTTTGGAGTGATGGCATTTGACTTGCCAAGTACCCATTAGGTGTGATGGAGCCCTGCTTTCCTGGCAATGGCTGAACACCTGCCTGCTGAGGGAAAGTGCTGAGTTAATTCCATGTTTTGCATTGCTTGTGTGCACAGCTTTTGCTGTACCTGTTAAACTCTTTATCTCAGCCCATCAGCTTTCTAATCTCCCCCATCCCACCAGGGGCAGTCAGTGAGTGACTGTGTGGGTCTTAGTTGCCAACTGGGATTAAACACAAGAAGATCTGGGGAAAAATCAGTACTGTGCACTCCACTGCATAAATGTTCACATAAAGAGTTCAGTAGAAGTTGCCTGATTGCAGGGTGTCTCTGGGCTTTTTAATGGCAGTTCAAGTTGAGAATGTGTTAAACTGCAGACTGTGAGAAATTTGTCAGCTGCAGAAGGCCTCTTGCTTTCAGTGTGTTTACTGCAGTGCTTTGCAATTGTGTTCTTTAGTCTCCAGAGAGCTGTTGGTGTGGCAGGACCATTAGTGAGCCAGCCCATGGTTTGCTTCTCTTGGCTGCTTCTCTTACTAGAGTCTTAGTATTTCTGTGTGGAGTAGGAAAGCAAGGGCTTAGCTGCCACAGTTGGAATTCCTAGAGCATCAGGTTCATGTGTAGTCACCTGGCTAGGCATTGCTGAACAAATGCAAGGAGTATGGGCGGACCTGTGTGTCTATGAGATGGCAGTGTCACCTGGGAATTATGGTGAAGCTGTAACTCTCGTAAAGTGAGGTGCATGGATGTTCTTCAAATGAAGACCTCTGCTCTGGTAAGACCTCACCTGGAGTACTGCATCCAGCTCTGGATCACTCAATACAGGAAGGACATGGACGTGATGGAGAAGGTAAATGGCTTTACTTCTTTAAGCTGGCTTCCTGCAATCTGGACATGTAATGTAATATGGGCTCTTGAGAGCCAGGCTCCAGTTAAATGCCAGCCGAAGGAGCTGGAGTTTCCCCATGCCATGGCTCCATACCACTGAAAACCCTGAGCATTTTGGTGGCTTTTATAGCAGATGGAAAATAGCTGCTGCTGTGGGGGAAGCTTTTTAAAGTGAATTAGTGCCCCACATTCATTTACCAGCACTCAACAGAGTTTATGTTGTACATGGTAACACAATGGAGGGAGAGGTAACAGCACACATATAAAACTAATTTCTGAGCTTGAGATGTAAGAAGGCTGTGTGTCACAAAAATTACCAGGGGTTTGGGGCACCTTGGCTACAGTAACAGGCTGAGGGAGCTGGGGTACTTCGGCCTGGAGAAGAGGAGGCTCCAGGGAGACCTAATAGTGACCTTCCAGTACCTGAAGGGGGATGGAGAGAGACTGTTTACAAAGGTCTGTGGTGATGGGTCAAGGGGCAATGTCTTCAAACTAGAGAAAAGGAGATTTAGATTGGATGTTAGGAATAAGTTCTTTACTATGAGGGTGGTAGAACACTGGAACAGGTTGCCTAGGGAGGTGGTT
>VWZI01001485.1:42701-64444 GCA_013396835.1 Psilopogon haemacephalus | reverse complement strand
GATGCAAAAGGAAGAATCTTAAAAAGTCGAATTGTTGATTTTTTTTTTTTTGTAGTGCAAATAGCCTTACTGTTTTGTTTCTTCTGTGTGTTACCGTGCTTACAATTTTCCATTCATATGAGCATAATGTTTCTGGAACGGATTGGTGCAATCTACTAAAAATAATTTTCCAATAAAGCCATATCCTACAGATGGAAGTTAGGTGTATATTTAAAGAAAAGGATTTGATATTCATCAGTGTTTAAAATATAGTAGTTCCTGAAATATATTTTAAACTCAATTGATAAACCTAACTTTACAGCTCTCTTTGAATAACTACAAAAACGGATAATTAATTTTAATTTTTTTCCATAATTCCATGTGAACTATGCATATATCAATATGCATGTGTTAGTACATAAATATACACATACCTTCAACTGTGTGTGCACAAGGCTAGTGCAAGTCATCACAGATTGTAATGGCTCTTATTGTCCTACCTGTTTTATTTCTGGAAGACTTAATTGCCTTCATGTGTCTTCTGGATGGAAAATAGTTATTTGTTTGTGGTTTTTGTTGTGAGAGGCAGAAGTGATGCCTTAGTGCAAAGAAATGAACATACACATAAAAGGTTAGGTGTGCCTCGGACAGCCACAGAGCATCAAGAGGAAATAGAATTATAGAATCACACATTTATTTTGGTTGGAAGGGACCTTCAAGATCATGATGTCCAAACATTTATCCAGCAACTGCCAGGTCACTCTCAGTGTCATAACTACATGGCTTTTAAATCCCTCTCTGAATAGTGACTCCTCCAGTGCCTTGAGTAGCCTGTTCCAGGACCTGACAGCTTTTCTTGTGAAGAAATCTTTCTTAATGTCCAACTTCCTTTGACACAACCTGCGTCTGTTTCTTCTTGTCTTGTCACTTGCTATTTGGGAGAAAAGACAATGTGAGGTTATTGTGATTCAGGCGCAAGACCTGGAATTTTGCCTTGTTGAACATCATAAAATTGGCCTCAGACCATAGATCCAACTTGTCGAGATCCCTCTGCAGAGGCCTCCCTGCCCCAAACAGATTCCTGCTTAACATGGTGTCATTAGAAGTTCCTCAATTCCCATCTCAAAGATGGTTACAACAAAGAGGGTGAGACTGGCCTCTAGAGTAGGGCAGCCTCAGAAGTTCACTGATTTATAGTAATTGAGTGTATTTGCCACATCTCATTCACGGTGTACTGAAGAAACAAGAAGGATGGATCTATCCATACCAGCTTTACACCCTAAACGTCCTCCAAATGGCTGCAGCTGCTCTCAGGCTAAAGTAGTAGATCAAGAATTCCCCCCCCTCCCCCTCCATGAGAGTCACCAAACCAGCTCAGATGGCTTTAAGAACGAAGCTAGTGTAGCACAAATTCACAAGCATAGATACACAATACATACAGATATTCACAACTATATACAATTACAGAATCATAGAATCGATTAGGTTGGAAGAGACCTCAAAGATCATCCAGTTCCAACCCCTCTGCCACAGGCAGGGACACCTCCCACTACAACAGGTCACTTAAGACCTCATCCAACCTGGCCTTGAACACCTCCAGGGAGGCAGCAGCCACCACATCCCTGGGCAACCGGTTCCAGCATCTTATCACCCTCACTGTAAAGAACTTCTTAATAGCCCATTTAAACCTCCCTTCTTCCAGTTTAAACCAATTACCCTTATCCTATTCACAAGACCTTGCAAATAGTCCCTCCTCAGCCCTCCCATAGGACCCCTTCAAATACTGGAAGGTTACTATAAGGTCTCCTCAAAGCCTTCTCTTCTCTAGGGTGAGAAGCCCCAACTCCCTCAGCCTGTCCTCATAGCAGAGGTGCTGCAGCCCAATCATCTTCGTGGCCCTCCTCTGGTCTCTCTCCAACGGTTTCATGTCCTTCTTGTGCTGGAGGCTCCAGAACTGCATACAGTACTCCAGGTGGGGTCTGAGGAGACAAAAGTGAAGGGGACAGAATCATCTCCCTTGACGTGCAAGGGCATACAACTTTTATACAAGTCAAAAGGAATACAGAAATTCAAACTCCCTCCTGAACAGCAGAACCACCCAGAAGTACTCTGAACTAACTCCTTCTTCACACCCCCTCCCTTATTTCAGAAGGATTATGTGCAGGGGAGAGATGGCAGATAAGGGGTTAGAAGGAGAAGGAGGTCCAGCCAAAGAAGTTAATGAAGCAATCTGCAGCTGGACAGAGACAAAATTTTTGTTTATGTTTTGGCTTTTTATATCTCTAAGCAAAACCAATGGGTAATATAGACATCACTATTCTTTTCTTTTCACAGCCAGTGATCTAATTTCTCTCATTAAAATATCCCAATTAGCCTCACACTAGCACAGCTGATCACATCTATTTCTCATCCCTTTTTTACTGGGCCTAAACTTCAAAATTGTGTCTTTAAGCTTAGTATATGTGCAAAACCAGATCTTATCCTCAAAAAACTCTCCAGGTTTCTCTTTAGAGTCAGTGGTTAATTTCTGGGCCATTGAGCACCCAATAGAGAGAGTCTTGAGAAGATAACTTCCCTGTCTCTAGAGCCTGGAGAGAAATGGGCCTCTTCCCAGGCTAAAGTTATCCTTGGAGATGTTGAAGCCAATTCAGGAAGTTAAAGGGGCATCATGAACAGTTATGCTTTCTATCACTGCAGAAAAACATTATCGAAAGCAGACAGCTATTTTATTCTATTTCACACAAGGATCTCCGAAGAAAATAGTGATTCAGCTCCTTAGCCCTTGAAAAGAGAATACTGGAGGACTAAAATTAAACACAAAAATACATACACAGATTGGATAGGAAAAAAAAAACACAGAAGATTTTTTTATAAGCTCTATGAAAATAATAGCATGGTTCATTAAAAAAAAAAAAAAGATGCAAGGCCGTAGGGACTGATTGCATAAGCCCATGTGATGGACAGTGTCTGGTTGTACAAGAATTACACACTAAAATCTTATTATGCACTGACTTGACTAAAAAGAGGTATGAATGTGTGTATATAGCCCTAATATTGAAAAGCTTGCTTAGACATTAGATTGATAAGAGGACTAGAATAACTGCCATATGAAGAAAGGCTGAAGGAACTGAAAGCCTTAGGGAGATTTCATTATCATGTACCAGTGCATAAAGGGTATCTAGCGGGAGGATGGAGAGTCCCTTCTTACAAGAAATCATATGGAGAAGATAAGTGGTAATGGGTACAAGTTAATCCTGGGGACATTTTGACTAGACTTCAGGGGAACACTTTTCACTATTAGAACAGTTAGATAAGGAAATAATATGGAAGCAGTGGATTGCCCTATGTTGGTCAGTTTTAAGACTCAGATTGGCAGGGTGCTGAGCCATCTCATTTAAACTATACTGTGACCTAGAAGGGTTGGGCAAGGTGATCCTTGGACTCCCTTCCAACCCATCATTCTGTGATTCTGTAACATACCCTAAATTTTGTTGCCTGTGAGCACCATGTGAATATGACAGCCTAGCTCTTGGCCCATGTGAAGGCTGAGCAGATCTGACCAGAACTCATGTGCAGCTTCCTTGGGTCAACAGTGCGAATAAAGCCAGTGTCATGTTGTCACCGTTTCTCAGTGGTCACTGACGACATTCAAACATCCTTTCAATTCCTGGAAAGACCTATTACTGAAGATGCACTTTTGAAGGGAAATCCAAGTTCCCTTGCTTTTCCTGCATAGAGGAAATAGGATAGTTGAAAGTGATGGGATTAGAAGGAATAGTAGTGGAAGTGATTTTCAGATCTATGAGTATTATGAAATACGTTTATGACCAGATCTTTGTGTTGAGATTGTCTGCATGTGTGTCATGGTAAGTACATTGAAACTCCTCCTGTTCAAATTGTAGAATGATGGCAACAAACATTAGACTACAGAAACTCTAGTGCATGAAGCAGACATGGAATCTCTTGGTGGTGTACATTTAGAGGTTGTTTAATAAATTATAAATTATGAATGTTTTAAAGAAATTACAAATTGCCTCTCCTGCTGCTGGTTTTGCTGTTACTGTTTCAGTTGGGTTCAGTTCAATTATACTTGGCATGACAAATTTTGCAAGTGTTTCCAATGTGTAAAAACACATGGACCCTTTGGATATCTTTCAGGAATAGGTTTCAGTTGAGAACAGGACTATGTATTTTGTTTGGAGCTTGGCTCCTACAGAACATTCATATTGTTCTGCTCCAGGTCAAATATATTCACCATTGCTTCCATCACTGGTAACAAAATTATACCTGACACTCCATATTAACCCTCTTCTATTCTGCAGTCTTATTCACTATAATCCAAGTGCTACCCTGACAGAAAAAAAAGGAGAAACAGACAGAATTTTTGCAAATTCTTGGCTACTCCTGGTTGCTCTGGCTACAAATTCATTGTCTGTCAGAGATCAGACAATGTAATTGGCAGCACCAATGAACCAGGCAAGTTTGCTAGAGGAAAAATACAGCAAAACTCACTATTCTCAGAATGTTAACTGTCTTTTTTCCAATTTTTTTTTTTTAACCCAACATTGTCTTATTACCATATGTTCTGATATTTCTGCCTGATGAAAGGTTATTTTCTCCTATAGCATTGTTTAAATAATCAGAAATCTCTCTTTCTTACAGCTAGGTACAGGGTTTGTTGCCTGCCCCCAGTTACTCCAATGCTGTGATTTTCAGTAAGCTCTGACTCTGTCAGAAGAATAGATAAAAAGAGCTTATTTGCCAAAGCGCTTCTTGATTTGACACTGTCTTTGTAGAAGTAGATGAAACATGCAAGCATAATCCTGCTGCACAGCATTGGACTTACAGGGGCTGCAATAAGGGATCAGAGAAAGGTGGCTTCCTCACAGCAGCAAGAAATAGTTCATGATTGGAAACTTGTCTTCAGACACCGATGGAGTTAATGCCATGCTGTGGTGAAGTGAGAAAAAACAGCAGCTAAGATACACATATAACAAATACAAAGAAAAAAAAAGATTTCTAAGATGGTATCAAAGCAAATTAGGTTTGTCACACCTATGGAAACATCTGTAGACAATTCTGTGCTAGGTTGTGATACACAGTATTTCTGTGCACTTTTGAGATTCTTTGTTCATGTATTGGCTTGGGGTGATAAGAGGAGGATGACTAAGAATAATTCAGGGAAAAACTGGGACTCATGTTTATTCTGCAGAAGGGGAAGAAGATAATAATATTCTCCAAAACAATATACAGTGTTAAATCAGAACATATCAGACCATCTTCTAAAATTTAACTCTCAGTGAAATAATTATATCATCTTTTTTTCCTAAGCAGGCAGTGTAGACAGAAGAAGTTGATTAGGCTGCTCTCTAGTCAGACAATGAATCAGTGGCACAGCAGGAATATAGCTCTGTAGTCTTGAGATCCATGTACATACTCTGATAATTGGATCAAACTCCAGGAAAAACATCGAGAAATGAAACAGAAGTAAGTTAGATCTTAACTCCTTCCATGTCTGTCGGCTGAATAAATCTCAAGTGCATTCCTTAAAATTAGCCTTTTAGTTTTATTGTTAGTCATAGCATTTTAATTCTTCCCCTCTCATGCTTTGCTCACATCACACCAGTCAAATGGATCTTCAAGCAAAACAAAATGAGAACAATGATATAAACTATTTAAGCCAGCCAAAACATGGAGTGAACAACAGACAGCATTCCAAGATCCGTTTGTACTGGATCCTTCTTGTTTCACATCTGGGATCATGGTTAGCCCAGACAGCTTTGGAGCAATTCCAGTTCACTTTCTCTACACCTCAAAAAATGTCACTGGGGCTCCTTTTCGCCCAACATAGTCCTGTGATCCATGGATCCAAGTTCCTGTGAACTTACGTAAAGAAAACCCATATGAATTGAAAATAGGCAACTAAATCTTCTTTGGGGTGCTTTTTCTGGTTGTTTGGCAGGTTTTTTGGGGTTGTTTTTTTTTTTAACAAGAAAATACTATTGCCAGCAAAAAGCATTTCCCTCAGTTTCACAGCTGCCACACAACCTGGCAGTCCTCTCATTCTCATCTTTCCTATTAAGATTCTTTTGAATCTGAAGTGATGGAAAAGCACCTTTACACCAGAGATTTGACCCTCCATGAGGCTGAAACCCAGCAGCAGGTCACCCATTCACTGTGTGCTGCTGAATCCTCTGTTTTAAATGACCTTCCAGATCACTATGCTTTCATCAGTTCTGGAGGCACTATTCAAAAACATGACATTCAGAAGGAAAAATGACGTTTTGAAAAACAGTGGCTTCTCTCTCTGCCCTCTCCCCTGTGCAACGTTTTCCAGCTGTATAGGAAAAAATGTTGTCCTTTTAGAAGCAGAGAGGAAACCGTGGAAAAAAAACCCCACATACTTTTGTTACCACTCTCTGTCTAGACATAGACTAAATTGAAGATAATAGATAATCATTTAAGAATTGACTTAGGCTTAACAATTTGGTGGCCTGAGAACCACGTGTGTTTGCACTGTCACACAGGACAAGCCTTGTACATTTTGCTGACTGTTACAACCAGTTCTTTGCTTAAGGATGATAAAGCATGAGCTCCATCCATATGTGAACAAGTATAGCGGCATAAAAGAAGGATGAAAGTAATTGATCTCCATTCAGGAGGCACTTCACAAATTGCACACTGTCCAAATCTGAGAAAGACAGCTTGATGACTTAACCCTTGACCTGATTGTATGAATCTGGGGGTAAAAAAAAAAAAAAAAATAAAAAAGACCAGACCTGCAAAGGAGAGTTAGGTAACACAATGTCAAGGTGGAAAGTCATTCTTTTTGTTTGGTTTGGCTTTATTTGATAAGGGTGGCAAAAGCAGAAGGTCATAGTGCCTTTGTTGGTCAATGAACTCAGGATGTGGAAAACCTCATTTCAGTTTCCTCCACTGTCTAAACCACATCTCTTCCACCCCCAGGAAAACCTTGCCTCACTGCCAACATGTTTTTGCAACCACTGGGAAAGCAAGCTAAGAAGTTTGGGGCACCATCTCCTCCTCCAACTGTGAGTAATGTAGAGTTAAGTTTGGGAGATGAAATTGGAGAGTAAGTAAATATGAGACTTGTTTGTGAAGGCAAATGATGAAAACATGAGCAGTGAGCTCCTTACCCCTTTCATCCTCACCATGGCTGCAGACCTGCAGGGAAGAAGAGCTTACTTGCCCTCATGGGACTTTATTGATGAAAACACAGACATCAAAAGACTTTAGACAGCTCTACAGTCAAACACTGCTAAGTAGGAGTTCTGAGGATTTGAAACATGGATGGAAACACTTATATTGTTTGTATTCAGACATTTTGTTCTCTACACATATCTCTTCATAAACTGAGCAGCCAAGTAACAGGGAAAGGCATTCCAACCCTAAATAGATCCCTAGGCATAGTAACAGTTTTCTGTCTCATGTGACTCCTGCAGAGAACAGTGAGTGAAGCTTTTCTTGCAGTAGATCCACTAGATGCACTCTTTTTTTCTCCTGATTTCTGATCCTGACTTTCTTCAAGTGGTGGGGGAAGAAGAGGATTCCTTGGGAAGCATAAACCAGAGGGGCCACATGATGGGTAGAACCATTATTGTTTCCTTGCACACCAGAGTCCCTGTGACTGAAGAAGTGGAGCTCTCTTCAAAAACATTACTTAACCACAACTGTGGTTTTTTTCTCAGTGTAATTAGGTATATTGATCTGCTTTTCAGGATAATTATAGAGTTAGAAAACATGGTATCTGGGTGTAAAACAAAAGACTTGCTATTACAGAAGCTCCCTCGTAATTACATTTCTGACTATAAGGTATCTCTTTAATTTTGTATCTTTCATGGCTTTTCCTTCCTTTTCTTTCAGATACCATTTTCTGCTACTCTTTCATCTGTCCAAGACAGTCAAGAGCTCTTTAGCCCTGTCTTTCTGAGAAAGGCTTGATTAAGAGGTGGGTCTTGCAATAAGCTTTAAAGATGATTAGGCTTAGTCTTACAATGATTGCTTAATTAAGGCTTTCAGAATTTATACAGTTAGATCCAGACAACCATTTTTGAAAATGTTTTGCTGACTTAATGGCTACAGAGCAGATGCCATCAGAAAATGATAAGGCTTGTTTCCTGGCCGTCTCACTGAAGGTCACTTTCATCTTGCCTCACTGAACTGACAAATAGCTGAGGTCAGAAGGAGATGGTCTAGTCCAATCCTCAGCGTCTAAGGCTGTGTCTGAATGGCTTTTTATATCCCCAGGAATAGGAACTACACAACCTTCCTTAGCAACCTCTTATAGTGTTTGAGAACCCTCACACTCTGATAGTGTTTGAGAACACTGTTGAGAACAGTATTTTTCTTTTTCTTATGTTGAAATAGTATTTCTTGCGTTTGGTTTATATCCACTAACTCTTATCCTATTTTTGGCTACTGCTAACAGTTGTGCCTCCATCTTCTTTAGTCACTGCCTATTTATTTTATCTGTACTTCATCAGCCTTTCAATGAAGATCATAGAATCATATAATTCTAAGGGCTGGAACATCAGATAGCTCAATCCCCTTGCCAAGCCAGGAATGCCTAGGGCAGGCCACACAGGAAAGCAACCAGATGGATATTGAAAGTCTCTAGAGGAGACTTCAGAACCTCTCCAAGCAGCCTGCTGCAATGTTCCATCAGCCCCACAGTTGTTTTTCCTCATATTGAGGTGGAACTTCCTGTCTTCCAGTTTGTATCCATTGCCCCTTGTTCTATCACAGGACACCACTTGAAAGAGACTGTCCTCTTCTTCTTGAGGACAGCACATTGTTAAGATACCCTCTTAGTCTTCTTATCTTCAGACTAAACAGCCCCAGCTCTGCTGAAGAAAGCTGTATCAAAAACCTAGTGAATATAGACAACATTTTCTTATCTTTCTGTTTTTCCCAACCCAGTCACCTCATCTGTGGAAGGCTTTCAAATTGGTACTAACATACCAGTAGAGTGACTTGCTTACTAGTGTTTTTCAAATGAAAAACGTTCAGCAAATTAATTCTGGAAGCAAACTGTTTGTCTGGAATGAGACAATCTGACTGGACTGAGTGAAGGCTAAAGCAGAGCCACAGCACCATGCTATCAAGGTAGAAGATGAAGAAGCACACCAGTGGAACCAGTCACACTGAGAAGGTGACAGGTCAGAAATGGGAGTATACCTTTTTTCCATGGCCACAAAGAAGCTGATGTCCATCAGCTGGCATTGCAGCCTATGTCTGAAACACTCCAGAGCTCTGACTTCAGGCAGTCAGTTTTGACATTGGCATGCCCGAGGACCCTGTGGTTAGATGCCGCAGCAAAATATCAATGACAATTCAATGATCAATGGCATTTCATCAGTGGGTTTGAAATTTCCCATTTCTTATTTGAAAGTGATGATGGGTAGTGGAAGTATTAGATTTTGTTTAGCAAAAAAGATGAAAGTTGTGGTGGTTAGGATCTGCTTAATCACTTCCAGAACCCCTTTCTCTTTAGTTTAACTAATAATCTATGCTATTGTTCAGGCCAAGACCATGGAACTCAAACTGCTCCAAATTTTTTTTAAAAATTTGTTTGTTTGCTGGTATTAGTAAAATAAAAGAATATAATTGATAGAAACAATGTGCAAAATTTGGATAAGATAGCTGATCAAGTAGCTCATATTTCAAAGTTATTTTGACTCTTGATTTTGTAGCATCTGTGGCAATTGTCTGACTTCAGCATAGCACAGCATACTTGTGATAGTTCCTCACTGTTTATGAGATTCAGAGCAGTTTGGGCCACAAAGTAATGTATTCTGGAAGATATTAATAAGCTGATGTTGACTGTTGTGCTGATGAGATAAAGTAAGCACACAGAAATAAATGCAAAGGAGAAAAGATGACTAGGAACTGAAGTTGTTGTTCACTTTATATGAATAACAAAAGCTGTACTTAACGTTTTTCTTTGTGATCAGGATACTGATTCAAAAAGAGAGCTGACGTTAAACATAAAAGTAGGATCTATTCCCTACTATACTAGACTGTGTTGACTGGCACAAGATATTTCCTAATCTGCTATGAGATAAAGGTTTTTCAAAATAGAAAGTACAGGATTTGTGTTAAAATTCAGGCTATGAGTTAGTCATGTCCTATGTCTAGCAATGGCTGAAGGAAGTAAAAGCCTCCCACAATCACAAAATCCTAGAATCCCAAAATCTCAGCATGAAAGGGACCTCTGGAGATCCAAGCCCCTTGCTAAAACAAGGCCACCCAGAGCAGGTTGCCCAGTGAGTTTGGAATCTCTCCAGAGAAGACTCCACAACTTCTCTGGGCAGCCTGTTCCAGTGCTACAACACCCTCAAACCAAAGAAGTTTTCCTCATGTTCAGATGGAAGATTCTGTGTTCCATTTTGTATCCACTGCCCCTTCTTTGCAAATTGGCACTGAAAAGTTATTAGCCCTGTACTCCTGACCTGTATGATTTAGACATTGATGTTTCCCTCTCAGCCATCTCCAAGATAAACATCTCCAGGTCTCTCAGCCTTTCCTCCTCAAAGAGATACTCCACTCCCCTCAGCATCTTTGTAGCCTCCATTGGACTTTCTCCACTAGTTCCTGGTTTCTCTTGAACTGATGAACCTAGAACTGGACATGTTATTCCAGATGTGGCCTCACTTGGGCAGAGGATCCTAACAACCAGCATAAGAACATGCAGATCAGAGGAGAAAAAGGGTGAAAATTCAGCTACGATATTTTAACCATTACTTTACACCTTGAAAAAAAAAGCTTCCCTATTTAATCTAGGGAGTTACTGATAAGAGTTACCCAATATTTTTTCACTCTGACTTTTAGTGGCTGTAGCCAATTTTACAAAATGAAGCCCAGAGAAGAGAAGTTCTGGGGAGATCTTATGGTGTACTGTCAGCACCTGAATGGAGCCTACATGAAAGATGGAGGGGGACTATTTACATGTAGCATGAGGACAAGCTGCAGTGGTATGAAACTAGAGCAAGACAGATTTAGATTGGACATTAGGAAGAAGTTCTTTACTATGGGGATGCTGGAATAATGGAACAAGAGGTGTTGGAGGTCTCATCCCTGATGGCCTTCAAGGTCAGGCTTGATGTGGTTTTGAACAACTTGCTTTAGCTGGAGACTTCCCTGCTTCCTGACTGGGGGTTGGACTAGATGAACTCTAATAGTCCTTTCCACCTAGTGCAATCTATGATTCTGTAATTCTATATGCAATGAAACACTGAGTTTACAATTACTGTGAAGTAAACCACCGCCTTAGTTTGATGGAGCACTTCTGTAATGCCAGGAGAACCTTAAGCCTTGTCTTCATTGCCAAGAAGTAAAACCTTGATAAAAGCAGCCAAATTCATATTTTTCACACATTTAGCATGTTATTGGCTAAATTATAATCCTAAATTGACAAAAAAAGATGGATGATTAAAATCAAAACAGGAGCATTAAGTGGTGCCAAACCAGATTTAAGTGTGATTTTAATTGGGCTGATAAAGTTAAAGAGGATAAAGGTTTTTTTTGTCAGGGATAGTGAAGAGAGCTGGAGCAATGCATCTGCAGTGTTCCTAACACCTGTGCTGAGGCGCTTCCTTTCTACACAAAGACCATACATGCTGTTTACTTACTCTGGAAAATAGCAAACTTTCTGCAGCATTTTCACAGATGATTAATCACTCTTGTTAACATGGGTGCTTCCAGCTGTATTTCCTATTGTTTTCCTTTCTTTAGTTATTTATCAGAAACCAAAATCTCCCATATCAATGCAAACTTAAAAAGGTCGGGTGTTCAAAGATTCTTGATACTAACTGTACGTCTTGAAAAAGAAAAGTACATTTTAAAAGTAGATGGAAATAAACACTGTGCTAAGACCATCTTGGTTCGGTATGCATCCTATTCATGCAGAGACAAAAGAGAATGGTTGCTTTAGTAAGTCTTTTTCTGTTTTTGCACAATGTTCATTCATTCTATGCTCCACCAGATGTGCTGTGGTTCATTTCCAGCCAGGTTCCCATCTGTCCAGAAGGCTGGAGTTTGAAGGATCTCATTACTGTGAGGATGGACCATTTCTTATTCTGCCCATTTTGAGTAAAAGGTAGGAAAGGGTGAAAGTCGAAAATGGAGTGGAAATAATTTTTTTTTTTTAAATAAAAACCCCTGAAAAACAACAAACCAACATCTTTTAAACATTTAAAAAGTGATTGTAGAGGATTGTGAGCAATATTGTAGGGAGACCTCGAACAATATATGAAATTAGGTGTTTGGTCTGAATTCAATGAAAGATAATGAAGGGTTTTGATATGATAATCCCACTTAAATGATTATAGAGAGGGGGGTGTATGTGTGTGTGAGCCGTGAGGGGAGGAGGGGTGCTACAATAAGCTAGCCAGCCAGTTCTGCTCTCAGTAAAGTGTCAGATCGGCTGTTTTGCTAAAGATAAATTTTTTCATGTTCCAAATATTCTGAGAAAAAAATAAACTATACTGATAGCAAGATGTGTAGTGATTTGCACATTATCCAAGCCATTGAGTTATTCCTGACTGTCCCTATTCTAGTTCTTGATTTGCAGGCCAGCTACGCTCTGCAGCTGGAGAAAATTATATCAACAGAAGTGCTGATGTGACCACAAGTTGACAAAAGGACATGATTTCTAGTAGCAGAAAAGCAACTAGATTTTATGAAATTGTATCTAATAATGTTGTTTAACTCATGGATCTTGCATCTGACGTCTACTTTTTATCCAGTCCTTTCAGCAGCCCTTTGTTAGCAGTCACTCAGAAGAGGAAATAAAATGTAGCCATTGAAATAAAAATTGCTCTACGCTTTTTAATAGCTCAGCTGCAAGCTCTATTGTTTTATTTAATGGATTGTATAACTGAAGTCTTTCCTCATGACTATAGTCATTTGGCTTCCTAGTTTCCAAACTAAACTACAGTATCTCAGGGTTCCAAAGTAAAGGATTGAGAGGGAGAGAGATGAAAGGATAAAAGGGTCTTTATAAGTGGAGAATGCAAACTGCTGGAAGTAATGGGGATCAGGAGTCAGAACAGCAACCCAGAATCAAGAATTTCTGCACTGTATTTCCATTTTTGACATTGACTTACTCTATGCCCTTGCTTATTAAACTCAGCCCCTCTGGTTCTCAATTTACCATTTTGCAAGTGGCTGGTACAATATCTACTTGATCCAAAGATGTGTCATGAGTGTGAACATTTGCACTTCCACAGCCTTATGTAAGATGAAGTCACAGACAAGTGAAGTGTTGTTCCATTAAACTTCTACATCATATAGTAAAAGTGCTCTCATTACCTTGTGTTTTGTCCAGCTAAGCCAACAGTATCACACAGTTAAAGGAACAGGACACAAAAGTTAAATAATGGGTAGAGAAAACATCACATTACTGTTCCCTAGCCACTTATCCATAGGTACAGGAGACCTAAATTGCTCTGAAAGGTATTGCACTGTCCCATTGTTTAAATTTTCCCACACCTGTTTCACTCTGTGATGATTTGCCATGGGTTTGTCATTCACAGAATGTACAGTCTGGCACCATGGGTCTCAGCTCCAAACAAGACAACAATCTGCTAATAATACCAAGAATAATGTCTTATTATGGGCAATATGTGATGGGAAAAAAAATATTTTCTATGACTGCGTTAGTGTAAAAATGTAGGGAGATCCTGTGAACCAAAAGGATTCTATAGCACTGCTGAGAAGAATGAAATCACTGTGACACTGGTAAAACATACAATGAATTTCAACAGAGAACTGAGAATGGCAAGCATTCACCCAAGGTTTGTAAAGTCAGTCCATTTCAGCCAAGTAATCCAAAGCATCTTAAAAATTAATCTACAGGGAATGCAAACATTAAGTGGTAATGAAATAATAAAACCAGAGAGAATCAGTCTTCACTGCCAGTATCATCTGAATTGTCTTCAAATGTCTTAAACTTGAAAAAATCAGAGGTTATCTCTGTGGTCTTTTGATGCTGTTTCTCAGAGTGTGTCTTGAACATCCTCTTTAAAGAATTTGGGGAAAGCTTTCTTTTTGCCATTGTCCCAGATGTACTTGTGCCTTGTAGGCATGTTCAATGAAATGGAAAAAAAAAGAAGGCCTTATTAAATCATAAAGTGCTAAGAAGGCTTTCAGCTGTGGAAGATACGCAATGTACAATGCAGTTGAAACAAATCATACAGTATAACCTGTTAAGGACATAATTGAGATACATGTAATCATTAACCTTGGAACAGACTGGGAATCAGTTAATGAATCAAATCAATACCCTCTCCACTGATCCATAATAATTTGAAAGAAATGAAAAATTTAACAGTTGCTGTATGTGAGGTTATCATGGGCTGCAATTAGCTAGCCTCCGGGAGATTATGTTACCTAGTTACCAGAGGGTAAGTGTAATTTCCGTAGATCTTTTGGAAAGATTGTTATAATGACAGGTGCCAGACAATGAAATGGGTCAGAAAGAGACTTTAGGTGTTGACTGTAGCTAGGTCAGCTTTCTGTCCCTCCAAGCGGCACATCCTTCTCCTGACATTTTGCACTCCCATCTAGTGCTGCTGCCTGATGAAGATATTTCAATAAACTCTCATCTTGAGTGGATCTGTTACAAAAAGCAATGAAATCTTTGTTTTATGTGCTGCTACCTGTCTGGAGCTCACTGTTTTGTGCTCCTTCTGAGGCACAAGTGAAGCCTGCACTTTACGTTTAAACCTGTACAGTTTTCACAAGGAGAGTGAAGTTTTTAAATTACTGGGTATGTGGAAAGATATACCGGCCAAAGGAATAAATACAAATGAGAAACAAGATTCAAAAATACATGTGGAATATACATGCCTAGATGGCAAATGTTAATGAGCCTATTTTATAACACTAAATAGGGTAAAGGAAGAAAAAAAAAAAAAAAAACAGAACCACCCTGTTATTTGCTTCTACAGCATGTACTCAGTGATACCCGTGCGCAGTAGGATAGTTAGTTAGCTACCACATGCAAAGCAGAAAGCAGATGGTATGGTTGATATAGATCACAGGAACGTGAGTATCTGTGAGTGTGCATGCCTTTGTATGTTCGTGTGTAAATCAGCAAGGAGTTTGACATTGACATACTCCATCAAGTCTAGTTTATAAGGAACAAGTAGTGCAACATTCTGTGCATCTGGCAACATAACTAGCTCTGTCAATCTGTGGATACTGCTGACATTGTACTATTAGCGTCACTTCCATCTGTTTTGTTTATATAGAGCTTGATTTACTTTCACCATGTGAATCCATAGTGGGTAGAAATGTCCAAAAGTCTCTGGTTTCAATTAAACTGGCAGTGTATCATGTTGCACAATATTATCAGAAAGGGGAGCATTGCTGCAAGGATTGTTACCTGTTTCTTCGGTGGGTATCAATGTACATTCTGAAATACAGAGGCATGTAAGTAGAGCTTAAAAGATTGTTTCACCAAGGGAAATTTCCATTTTGCTATGTCCAGGGATCTGAAAAATGTATTCTAATAACTCCTAGTCCACTTTAAACCAAATGCTTTTTCCTCCTTTCACCTCCTTGGTGCCACTAAATTTGACTACAGTGATACTCTCTCTGCCGAATATTGTTGCACACAAACGCAGATGGAAAATCTGGATCTCCTTTTCTTTATCTCTTCTGTTACTCTAAGCAAACAAGTAGTAACAGTGTTCTAGTTTAGGCACAGCTTCTAATCTACCCTGTAAGTTCACTGCATCCACTATCGACTTTAGAAAAACAAGTGTACTGTTTAGCAGTATAAATGGGGACAGAAACTGAAAATATGTTATACAACTGAAATAATAAGGCAGATTAAATGGGTATATTATGATAGTAATCAACCTGGAATTTAAGCAGGTTAGATAACCTTAATTACGTATCACAGGGCCTTTTCTTCCCAGTCATAGGTCAGGTCTATACTTTTATATCTCATATAAAGAAATGACCTCACTTCTATTTAGAAGTAATAAATTGCTTACTCAGAGGGCAGGCTGACATCTGTTGAACAATACCCTGTTTTGTGCAGTACCTGATCCTTTATTAAACAGAGTTCTGTTTGATCCCATCTTCAGAATTATACCATGTACCTTATTAGAAATTTAGCTGTATAACAAGGTATTTATTTGCAACCCTGAAATGCAATGCTCTTGACACTGAAAAGATGGACTCAAAAGTAGCTGTTATGAAACAGCAGTGTTCCTTGTGGTACTTGGTAACAGGTCATGATTTGGTAACAGATCTCAATTTTCAACCCAAATTTTCTGCATCTCCTGGGTTTAGTAAATGTAGATTAACTGTCCAGGTATATTCTGCAGTAGAGAACTAGGAAACAGGAAAAGATAACTTAAAGAAGCCAGAATACTACCTATTTTGACAAAACAAGCATGTGACTGGAAAACTATTGCCCATTACCCCAGGTTACTCAAAGAAACCAAAGGTTTTCAAACCATGGCAGTAAAACCTGCTTATGTACTGATTTGGTGCACTTAGCTCAGCAGAATAACCTTCTGTCAGAAAAAGCTGATGTCTTTTCTCCCACAGGCAATCCATGATGTCATCCAGACAAGCAAGTTCAGCCAAGTGTGCACAGGACATACCTTTAGCCTGACAGTCAATACTAAAGACACTGCTCATGCTCTGTTGTTGTAGTTCAACCAAACAACCCACAGGCAGAGATCATGGCCTTCCCTCTCTGTCCTCAGAGGAAGGAAATAACAAGACCTCTTTTTCTATGTCAAGAAGTTTCTAAATCTTCAACCTTTAGACACAGCACTCCCAGAAGAATAGCATCATGTTTGTTGCTAAGAACTCAGAGTGAGTTATGATTCTCAAGCCAATGCCTCAAAATGTCACTGTGAAAACTACCACAGTGGAAAAGAGAAGAAAACACATTCTAACCCAAATGTACTCACTAGTTCTAGTAAATTCCTATTTCATATACCAGGAGGTGTTCAGCCTTAAGTCTTCCATGGCTGTGACAAGTTTGAGATCTGGTACTCAGGTGCAACATGCTGACCTAAACTGGAAATGACAAGTTAAGTGCAGAAAGCTTGAATGGCATACATTTAAATCTAAACAAGATTTAAATTATTCAAAATGTTTAATTTTCTCATTCTTGCGTTCTTGTGTTTAAAAGACCCAGAGCTCCTGCTGTCTCAACTTCAGGCAGTGCAATGTGGTGTGACAAGGCTGAGATACAATTTTCTTCTGGCTGCCAGGTATCACACTAGGCAGGATCCTGATGTCCTCAAGTCTATTCACTTAGTCATTATTTCACTTCAACTAACTGCAGAGGCTGTTTAGCAGGAAGGACAGGCACTTCTTTGGCTGTCAGTGTATAAGACAGTGAGTGTATGCTTTCTCCACAACTCTGACATCAGTTGTGGTGAGGTTGGGAGAGAAAGCAGCAGCTCAGTGGTCTTTCCTTCAGTAGGCTTAATTCTGATATCTGATGGACTGGAGGTAAAACTTGTTTCCCATCATTTAAAAATAAATATTGCACTGTATTTCAAGAGCCATCAGGGGATAGAACACACAGAAGAGAAAATTATGGTATAAATACAACTTATGGAACCCTCTCTATATTGACATCAATCCATTTTCTTTTCACAGAAAATATATATATAGAAAATATATATATTTCTATATATATATATAGAAAATATATATGATCACAAAAAGGGCTAATTGCAACATCCAGGAACCTTACTTACACATGTATATGTACAAAGTATCCAGAATCAAGGTAGGATTTTGAATTTACATACATACATACATATGTATCTTTAAAAAAGTTTACATAATGCATTTTCTGGGAAGAATATGGGTAGTGAGTTTGGGTTTTTTTTATGCTATCGCCAACATAATACCTGAAGAAAGTGGTTTTACATATAAATGAGAAAAAAGGAGCTCTAACGCTTATAGAATCCTTAAATATTTTGCACAGGTAACATCAAGACATCCATTCTTGTAGTTGGATGCACCCTGTGCAATAAAACAGTAGGCACTAAACAACAGAATGATGTCATGCAAAGTTGAACAGAAAACCTAGGATGAAGGCTGAAAGTCAGAACTCTGTCCTTGGATCTTCTGTTCATTGGGGTTTGTTTTTTTTTTTGGTGTATGGAAAGGTACAGCAGCTCTCATACATTGTTTTTCACTGACAGATCTGAAGGTGCTTTGAAAAGGTGGTCTGGAAGGACCTGCTAAGGCAGGCAGTATTTCTGCATTGTTGCCAAGAAGTAGAGGATTATGTCATAGCTGAGTTATAGATGAAACTATGAACTTCTGAGCAGATGTACAATATCTGATGACCTCCTTACATCAAGAAGTCATCTGCTGGGGTTTAAGTTGTTCAGGGATGAGAGAAATATGCCATTCTGATGTGTTTTCCTAAGTATATACTGTGCAAAGAATATCTGAACAGGATACTAAGCACCAGTCAAGCCAAGCTGAGGATATCATAGTCCTCACTTCTTTAGGCAGAAGTTGCAAGTGATGGGGAAATAATCAAATGGTACTTCTGAGGCTTTATTTATGTCCACAATTTGAATAAGAATTTGGATGACAGCTAGAAATGGAGTATGTATTCCCTTATTCTCAGAGAATCATAAAAATTAGCTTGGGTTGGAAAGGACATTTGAAGGCCATCTAGACCAACCACTCATTGAGTTGCAAAACAGGAATCGAGCCTACCTAACTCTTCAAACAAAGTCTTGATATAACACAATGTGACTTCTTTAGTTTTTGGATGCTGTACCAACACCACTTCACAGCTGTTATTTTGCCAGAAAGGACGAACAGCAGATAGTTCAGTAAAACTCAATTGAGACACAGATTTCATTAAAATTAGGAGATACAGAGGACTTCAATTCCCTGAAAATAAGATAGTAGCTTAGTTGAACTGCAAACATTTAGTGTTTATGGAAATGTCAATAAATTTTACCTTTGAAGTTCCACACATTTCACATATGAAAGAGAAAAAAAATAATACTCACCCTACACCTTTAAGTAGTAAATTATCATTAAAAATGTTTGAGGCCCACAGGTAAAAGGTAACATAGAACCCAATAACTTATTTATAGTGTACCGTTGTTGTATTACTGTGTATTGTAGACAGAATAAGCACTTATAGTCTGAAACAAGTGCAGAGTTATTATCTTTTATAATTTAATAATGATGCAGAGCATATGGCCAAAAAAGGCAAAGAAAACAGTTTTTATAAAAACAGAGTTCTGCAGATGCACAATATTGAGTTTGTTGTAAAAAGAGATGTGTGTCCTTGTGGTTTCTAAAGCACGAACTCCAGGATCATATTTATTCATCTGTTATTTACTCCTACTACAAACCACAGCATTAACCTGCCTCCACTCTGCATGTGGATATGGCATCGTTGTCTCTCCCCCACAGGTGGTTAGTGCAGAGATGAGACGTTTGCTCCTGCTTTCTTCCGAAGACAAGGAAACAAGAAGCAAATACCTCATGCAATGAATCTATATGAAAGCAATGTATGTTACTGAGACCTTCAATGTAAGTAACCTAATTAGTAGACTACAAACTGCTGCAGGCCACTGTGTCAAGGTGGCATGTCATCATGATAAGCAATGTGCCTTTCTGAAAAGTGCAAAACCCACCATGAATTACATATGTCATGATGAACAAGGTTGTCCTTGAGGAGACCAGAAGTGAGTTTCTGCCTCAGTTGAATATGATTTCGCAAATGAAGAGTCTCATCGGACCACATTTTGGAAGAGAATGGGAGTACCTCCACATTTCCTATGGTTTCTTGATGTGTTTAGAAAGTCCTAGTATCTTTCAGCCCTTGGAAGGAAACATTTTGCTTGTAGTACAGGCTTGATATTCATAGCCAACCACCTATGCCTGAAAGATAGGAAGTGTTGCACCTGCTCAGAAGGATTTCATTATGTGAATGGAAGAATAAAAGATATCTTCATCCTTTATAATTTGTTAGGACTTCATATTTTGGTATCAGCAGAGATGACAATAGCAGCTCTGTGTAGGCTTTTCTTAGGTACACTGTTTTCGCTAAAACCTCTTGAAGAGACTGTCACTGGGAGAGTTACAAACTGAAATTTTCCTTTGTGTAGCAGTGCATTTGAAGTTGGCCCATGTGTGTACATACACTTCCTTCAAAGAAGAACTAGAGGTGACTCCAGCAAACCTGTTAGAAATTGTCTGCTTTCGGAGAGTGCTTTGGGCTGGAAAGGACCTCCACATGTCACCTAGTCCAACCTCTTGCAGTCAACAGGCATGTCTGCAACTACAGCAGGTTGCTCAGAACCCCAAACAACCTAACCTGGAACTCTTTCTCCCTTTGTTGCCCCTTATCACTACTGACACTACTGCAGTTGTTTTTCTTTCCAAGGTATAAATCTGAGCTTGTTTAAATGTTCCTGGACCCAACAGCGGCAGGACAGACACAGATTCCTGTAGGCAGGAATGTTCATGTCATTGATTTCTCCCAGGCTCCACCAAGTACAGCTCTGTAAATTATGGGGCCATGGGCAGCCACTCTAAGGGCCTTGAAAAACTGCGGGCTGCTATCCCTCAACATCAAGTGGTAGCTCATAGTCCTCACACCCCTAAAGGGCTCCTTGGAACAGGACTCCAAGGCTCAGCACTGCCAGGCAAAGAGTCCAGCATCAGCTGAATGTGGTTATGGCCCTCTCTGAGTGCCAGAAAAGTCCTGCCAGTCTCCTACACCATCATCTTGTTCTGCTTACCGTGGGATCTTGAAAGATCCTAGGTAAATGATAGTTATGAAACATGTACCAGTTGTAGAAATAAACTAGTGACATGCAAAACATGACCAGTTCACAGAGTTCCTGTTGATGGAGAAAACAGTCATGCCTGACATGCAAACAACTGAACCTGATATTGGTTTCCTAGTAAGAGAAAAGTCTGGCTACTGTACCTGAGTAGTCTGAATCTCTAGATGCACAGAAACAGGAGACATCTGGTCTTTCATGTGAGCTCCTGAGTCCTGTAGGCAGGTAGTATGGAAACTTATTAACCTGTTAATGAACAGTTAAGCTGTTTATATTGTTTATGTTTAAACATATATAAGTGAGCTTGGGAGTCTTTGAAATTTTTTAAAAGAATAAATACTTGAAAGAATGATCTGTAGACTCCTGATGTTGTCCTGATGCACCATAATTATTTTGTTGTTCTGTTGGTTTTTTAAAATTCTTGTGACAGTTTTGATAGCAATATGAAGTGTCTATGAATAGATAATGAGAAACCTTGGACCTTTAGCCATGTTGTAGGTATTAGAAACAACCAATGCTATCTGCAGCAAAACATTTAGAGATTCTGACATATGGTACCATGTGTACTAGTTACAGCTCACTATGACCTGACTTAATATGCTAGAATTTGATTTTTCCTGTGGCATACAGCACAAGTTCCTTAAAAACAAATTTGTTTTAAGTCCAGGACAAAAATATTCAGTAGGTGATAAACAGTAGATTTTTAAAACTTAAACAATTGAGTTGAATGGTTATAAACAAATCTGTGAGTGCAGACAAAATGGAAATCAATGCTGTCGATAGTTTAAAAAAGAAAAAAAAAAAACAAACTTCATTCACATTACAACTAACAGGTGACTAGTGAGAAGACAAAAAAGGAGGTGGAGGAAGAACCCTTCTTCAGGATTTTTCTATACTTTTTTTTTTTAAAGTCTATATTAACTTAAATAT
>VWZI01001485.1:0-42663 GCA_013396835.1 Psilopogon haemacephalus | reverse complement strand
ATATTAACTTAAATATAAGGAAAAACTACTTTTCCCTGTAGTTATAGTTCATATAATATATGTTTTGTAACAGCAGTCAACCTCTATTCCATTTGTTTAAAAGCCTTTGTATGAGCAATAATGGACAGACTTTGCTGAGCACTTTCTACTTTAAAAAGTCTAATATGTACTATCTCTGAAACTTTAAATGCACCATTTCCATATCTGCTAAAATTGCTTCCTCTGTGAAAAAGAAGAAACACTTCTGAATTTATTTCACTATATATATATATATAAAACGCTTTAAAGCAAACGTTTATAAAAGTTTTAAACTTCACAACATACTTCCAAGCTTTGGATTGTATTTCTCCCAGATGTCTTCAGTATTTGACTCCAGGGACTCTCAGTATGAAAATCCCTCTGAGAGAAACTGTGTGGGTGTGTGTAAGGTAAAGAAGAGAAAAAACTCTTTTAATTGCATAATGTTGTGGTTGGGTAAAGCCAAAAGTGTGCCCTAGTAATTTAAGAGCATACTTTTCATTTAAAAGTGTTGAATAACTCAACATTTTAGCTACTGACTGGACAATTGACTTGTGGCCAGCAGGTCAGGGGAGACAATTGTGCCCCTTTGCTTTGTTAAGATCCACTTGCAGTGCTGGATTAAGATGTAGAGTCCTCAGCACAGAAGAGTCATGGCCCTGTTGGAACTAGGCCAGAGGAAGCTACAGAAATAATGGGAGGGTGTGAGAACACAGTGAGAGAGTTGGGATTGTTCATCCTGTAGAAGAGAAAGATCCAAGGACACCTTGTGGCATTTCAGTTGTTAAAGAAGCCAAGAAGAAAGCTGGGAGGAGGAACTGTTGTGATGAGACAAGGAGTTAGGGGTTTTAAACTAAAAGAGGAAGACTGAGACTAGAGAGATGGAAGAAATGTTCTATGCCGAGGGTGGTGAGTCACCATCTTAGATTGCCCAGAAAGGTGGTAGATGCCTCATCCCAGGTCAAGTTGTACAAGACTCTGAGCAATTTGATCTCTTTGAACATCGGTGATGATTGCAAAAAGGTTAGACTAGATGACCTTTAAAGGTCCCTTCTCATTCAAAGTGTTGTATGATCCTATGACTCTATGATTCTGCTTGATCTCTAAGGAACTTTCTCAAGTCTCAGGTTCCCTTCAGTCTAAGCAATAATATGATAATCCAGACTTACTCAAGCAGAGCAATGACCATTCTGGCTATGTCAAATGTTATCTGGCTTGGCAAGTTTACTATTTACTTCTTACTCTGTTAATTCATTTCTTGAAGTTCATCTTAATTTGGACCTGATTCTTATTTGTCTGTTCATCAGTTAAATCATATGAAATGCCAAATCCATAGATCTTATTCACTGACATAACAATGCAGATGATCTTTTGTTCTTAACAATTGCAATTTGAAGCATAATATCCCCTTTTGATCATGTCTCTGTTTTGTTTTTTGTTTTTTTTTTTCCCAAGATTTGGATTTTGAAAGGGAACTCTAGAGATTATCCTACCAATATATTAAAGTAGCATAACATTCTCATTTTGAATTAAAATATATTGAATTTATGTTTGGTTAAAACATGAAGATGAAATATCTATGGTGTTGAGATTCCATCTGATTTTCTGATGCGCTCCTAAGTTTCTTGACAGTTTCTTGATCTACCATTAGGGATCTAAGTTATGATCGACAATGAGAGCTGGCTGGATTATCCTGACAGCCTCTTCCATCAAATCTCCATATCTTAAAACATTTCTGATATTCTTACCTTTCTTTTTTTAGATAACTAACAAATGCTAAGAGAAACACATGGCTCATCCAAAGAGTGATGACTCTCAAATGAACTACTGGTCTCTCCAGCAGGATGGTGCTCTGTCAGCTCAGCCGGCAAACTCCTGAAACTTTTGACTACAGAAAAGACAAGCAAGCAAACAGCTCCCTCTGTTCTATATCACTAAACTGACAGTCCCACCCTTTGTTTTAGACCAAGACTTCAGCATACTCACAACGTGTCATATGAGTGTGAGTTACTTCTCATCTACACCCACTCATACTTCCTTCCTAATAGCAAGTTGCTCCAAAATATCTTGTCAGCAGCCCCTTTCCTGCTGCTTAAAAAAAAAAAAAGGGAAAAAAAGAAGAAACCATCGTCCATTGGTTCATTTTACCAAAGAAACTGAACTTGTTTGTTTTGCCCTTACAAGGCTAGATCTCCTTCCTGTTTGTGAATGAAAGGCTCATCAACACAATGTAATGTGACTTCATTCAGTAACAGCAGCTGTAGAAGCAGCCAAGAAAGGAGTTTTGGACATTTAGAGGAGGACTGTGCAAATATTTGTCTTTTGAGGTTTAGTAAGAGGAAAAGAATTTCTTTTCTTTTTGCCGTGAATGTTTTCATTTCGGTCTTTTTAATGTTTTTTTTTTTTTTTTTTACTTCAGTATTCTGCATCAAATTAAAGAAAAAAACCCATATTTTGTTTGGGTTGGACAAAACACATAATTTGACCAACAATAATATCATGATGCAGTGGAAAATATCTTTGATCCATATAGTATTTTTATCTCCTGATTTCTTCATTTCAGACTCACCCTATGCATTCCTATTTTGACTCCAAGTACATTTCTTTCCAATTCCTTTCTCTATTTCTAACAGAAATAATCTTGCTTTTCAGTGAATTTAACAACATATTCTGCCATGACGATGTTCATATAGGTTGCACCATTCCAATGTATCTGCCTTTTCTCTCTAGGCTATACAATTGCACCAATTAAAAGTATTCGTATGTCTAATCCTGTGGTTAATCACTTAATCAGAGAATGCACAGGATTGTAAGGAACTTTTAAGTGTAATCTATCTCTCAAGCAGTAAACAGGGATATCCCTAATTAGACCACTTTGCCCAGAACTTCATGATGCCCTACCTTGAATGTCTCAAGAGGTAGGGCTTCAACCATTCCAGNGGTAGGGCTTCAACCAGTTTCCTGGACAACCTGTTCCAGTGTTCCACCACCCTCATAGTAATGTCCAGTCTAAATCTATGCTTCTCTACTTTAAAATCTTTGCCCATGTGAACAGTCTCTGTGCTACATGCCCTTGTTTCCAGCCCCTCTCTCTCTTTCCAGCAGGCGCTCTCCAGATACTGAAGTGATGTCGTAAGGTCTCCCTGGGGCCTTCTCTTCTTCAGGCTGAACAGCACCAGTTCTCCCAGCCTGTATTTGTAGCAGAGGTGCTCCATCCTTCTGATCATATTTGTGGTCCTGCTAACAACCCTCTCCAGTAGGCCCACATCCTTCTTGTGCTGAGGGCCCCAGGGCTGCATACAGTACTCCAGGTGAAGTCCCACCAGAGCAGGGCAGAGTGACAGTCCTTTCTCTCTTCCTGCTGGTCATGCTTTTTCTGATGTAGCCCAGGATGCCACTGGCCTTCAAGTCTACAAGCGTGTATTGCTGGCTAATGTCCAGCTTTCCACTCATGAGTACCTCCAAGTCCTTTTCTGTAGTGCTGTTCTCTCCCACATAATTTCTCAGCCTGTATTGTGATTGTTCTGACCTAAGCACAAGACTTTGCACTTGGCCTAATTGTACTTCATCAGAGGCCATTTCTCTGGTTTGTTCAGATTCTTCTGGGTGACATTCTGGAAATCATAATCCTGTGACTTAAATGCCTACATTTGTGAGTTTTTTCGTCTCTGGTCTTTGGCTGGACAATCTGACCTGCTTTTTTCATATAACAGTATCATCTGGCTCATTGACGTGAGCATAGAAGCTGTGATTAATAATAATTATCACCATTGTGTCATGGTTAATATCATCACTTAAAACAAGACTAAAGTTAAGAGAAGGCTTTTGCATTTCATGAGATGACTCTTTGTGAATAAACACAGATGGTGAAGAGAGCTTTTTCCAGATGTTTTTCATGTTATAATATCTATAAAACATCCATACTCTACTCTAGCTTGTGAATTGAACTTGACAGTCATACCCTGAGCCACTCAAACGGGCTCTTTTTACTGGATCTTAGCTGCTATTTCACTGCTGCTTCACTGTGGCAACGTTGGGATACATTGTCTAAAAATTCCCTTTTCCAAAATTATGACAGCTGTCTGAATTCACTGGTGAGAGTTGGAATCACAATTTTACTTTCTGATTTGTCATTTTGCTCCTTTAAAAGTTCCTTCAAGAGAATTGCCCTCACTAGGCAATGATTGAAAGCGTATTGTAAAAACTCATATTGGGAAAAGTCAGCTAATTTAGGCTTTCTTATAACCATACCAATCATATTCCAGACCTCAGAACCATTCCTGCCATCCTTATCCAGTCAACCTTGCCTTCATATTGATTTTGCCTGGATAAAACAGGTTTTAATTTTGTGTAAATAATGCAATGTCTTAGGGGAAAAATAAATTTTCTATTTATAATATTTTCACACTCTCACAGATTTTGCTATTTTCCTTTTTTCATACTTTTGTCAAGGTTTCCCTCAATACTTTTGAAATTCCCATATTTATTAGACAAACAATAGTGCAATAAGTCACTGAAATAAAAGGTATTTTACTTTTAAGTTAAGCTATCATAAAGTTGAGCTTCTGTATTCTGAATATTCAAATCATGTTAAAACCAAAACAGTCTAGAATCATAGATAAAACATTCAAGATAATTTCCCCCCATTTATGNTTTCTCTCCTGCTGAAATTGTGGATTTTCCACAGGCTGAGAAGCATCTTCTGCTCTGATTGACTTTTTCCTCAGATGTATTCTTCATATAACTGTAACCAGGAGAAGCCATTGTGTGTTGCTCCTTCTAAAGTAGAGCATTTATAGCATTGCAATTAAGAAGGTTTCATTGTTAATACACTGGGCATTTGTCTTTTCTGCAGATTTAATGGCACTTTGCTGCGTGATTGAGTTCAAGAAGGATGTGGAGCGTCTTTTCAAAAAACAATGCTTTTCTCCAAGCACTTTGAATATCTGACAGCATTGATACAAGGGGATGGACACCCATCTTCCTGTGATAATTTTTTTTTTTTTTGAGCTTTCTAATACAACCTTTCTCTTAAGCCATGCTATGTTTCAATATATTTTTATAGTTACTCAGGCAAAAGGTGTTTGTCTCCTTTTCCCCTCCCAGATGCTTTCACGGGACAAATATAACAGCTTTCTGAATGCAAAAGTGTTCTAGTTTTACAAAAATCATTGACATTTGCAAAATTCTTTCCCTCTCAAATCCTGTTGACCTGTACAAAATGGACAAGGAGTGTGAGGAGGGGGAAGTGGATTTTGGACAACTGATTAGCTCATCTTGAGATTATGTTATATGTTCTCTATAGCCATATTCATTTATTTAAAAAGAAAAAAACTCTGATCTCTAGCAAAGTAAAACTTCTTTACTCAAAGATTAATCCCTGAATGTTTCTTTTTGTGACATTTTTAATGGTTTCCCCATAGTGTTTTAAAAAGGAAACATGTTGCTTGTCTAAAACCAGATTTATTTCAACAAATTGCCATTTTCCTTCCTCCCTAAAATGTTTAATTGAATGATGTTACAAATGCTTCTAGTTGTGCAGTGCCATTACATAGGCAGGGAGCCACTTTATGTTTCCTTACACTGAAAGGGAGTGTGGAAGTAGCTAGATGCCCAGCTTGCGGTTGCATTGAACAACACTGCCAGAATTTAGTTCCCTGGCAGGATTATCTACTGGTGACCCTAAGTGTGACAGAAGTGGCAATCAAATAACTCATCCATTGTTTACATTTTGTGTTTCCTCATGCAGACACATACACAACGCAAACTCATGTGATATCTGCAAAAAACTTTTTTGTAAATCATAGTATCATAGAACAGTTTGGGTGGGAGGGGAACTTGAAGATATCCAGTTCAAACCTCATGCTATGGGCAGGGACACCTTCCACTATACCAGGTTGCTCAAGGTCTTTCTTGTCCAACCTGGCCTTGAACACTTCCATCAAGTGAGCATCCACAACCTCCCTGGGCAAACTATTCCAGTGGCTTGTCACCCACCCTCACTCTAAAAAATGTTTTCCTTCAATGTAAGGGTGCTGCCAGAGAAGACCTGTCTGAGCCCAAGCTATTCAAGCATATTGACTGCCTCGTATTTGTCACTCCTACATAGCTACATCATTTTTTTGGTGCTAAATTCATTTGTAAAGATAGAGGTGTGGTGGGAAATGACACCCACTGTTAGCAGCAAGTGGTAAAACTCAAAAAAGCTTTCATTTACTCATTTTACAGTGTGATGTATTGGGGTTATGTTAAGTTATTGATATATTTTATTTATCTCTTCTATGTTTAGAGGTTTGCTGCTTTTGGGTTTTGAGGTTTTGCTGGGATTTTTTTTTGGTTGTTTGGGTTTGGGGTTGTTGTTTTTTGGGGTTTTTTTGGTTTTCTTTTTCCATCTGCTCCTATGTAACTCAGACTCCTTCCAGATGATCTTTGTTCCTGTGACAAGCAAGACTTGGTAAAAAAAAGACAGTTGGCATGAGTGCTGGTTTCCTCCCACCTCCCTCAGCCTGAAGTCAAGTTCATTCTGAGTCATCAAGGGAGTTTCAAGGAAAGGTTTGTGAGCAAGGATCAGCAGGACTTGTGTGGCATTGGCTCACATTGTCACCTTGCTCTTCTGAGCTGTACTGACTTGCAGAAATGAGACTCAGAATTTATTGCAACTGCTGCTTGATTTCAGCTTTCAATGCTGCATCCACAGCAAAGAAATCAAAAGTGTATATGTGTAAGCAAACTGATGTTTTTGTCTGTCTATATATCTGTCTTTTTTTTAGTCCCCCAATATTCTGTGGCTCTTATAACATATCCTTGTCCAGAGTATTCTGGCTACTTACTACTGGTGGGCAACTGACTGTATTAAACAGCAGTGTGCTCGAGTACTCAGGAAATGAGAAACATATATACAGAAGGATATATTTAGGAAGAAATTTTGGGGAAGATCAGTGCTTTGGACAGCACATAAAGAAGTAGGGAGGAAAAGTAGAAGACAAATAGAAGACAGACTGATTTAGATTGAACTAGATCTTGAAGGTCTTTTCTACCTTAGAAGATTCTATGATTCTATGATTGTATCAGCATCAACTGCATCTTTAATAATGTGCTCATGTGACACCAATGGTAGTGAATCTGCTACAGATCCTAATTCCAAAATCAGGTTTACCTCCATGTTGTATTCCTCAGCTCCTAGTTATATAATCTTCTGAAACTCCAGTCAGATTATGACTATAGCACCCGAATAGCTTTTTTTTTTGATTCCCTGTGGCATGGGGAAGAGTTTGTTCTTTAGTTCTACAGACAGGGAAAACTCCTAAAGCTCTGAGTGGCTAAAAGAAGTGAGTGTATAAAAGACAATAAAAGTGATCTAATCATCCCATTCTCACTTAACATCATAACTCAGATTCTCAAACTTCCTACTCATCTACAGCCAACCAACAGTGAACATAACCTTTTCTGCTAGTAAAAAATCTAGGCATGTTCAGAACTGCCCAAATCCTAATCATACCCACATACTAAAGAGCTATCTTATGCCTCAACAAGAACTCTGTCAGGATTTTGCCTGATTTTTATCCATGGTCTGTTCTATATCCTGACCAATTAAATAGCAGAATAATCTCATTTTTGCAATCACGTTAGTGGTAAGAATATCTGCCCACATGAACTGGAGATAAAAGAATAAATAAAAAAATATAAAATAAAATTTCTCCTTCACTGGATATGTTTCACAAGAGCTGCCTCTACTGCATTTTCAGGAGAAGGATCAGAATCAAAATCTTAGCAGAAGAGCGCTACCTTCTTATAGTCTCAAATAAACATATCAATATTGGCAACACATCTTTATTATGGAATCATAGAATCATTTTGGTTGGAAAAGACCTTTAAGATCTCTGAGTTCAATCACTATTTAAGTCCATCAAGTCAGGTGCTGAACCTAGGTACCTGTTCTATCAAAAACACCTGATCCACTGCAATGATTTCCACCTGGCAGCTAACCCAACTTCATTTTGCAGTTTTGTCACTTGCCTAAGGATATGCAAACTGTCTATGATGGAAGTGTGAAATGAACCCAGCTCTTTCAAACACAGTCCAAGTTCCAAACATCACTACTGTCTTTCCCTGCCTGGGTTGAAGCTGTGGTTACTGTGATCATTCCAAAACAACCTTGCTGCCCATCTCATCTGAGAGTTTTCAGCGCAAAGAACTTTTTTAAAGAAAGACACAGTCAGGGCTATATGGGCATGAGGTTTGAAACTTAACCTGGAAAATGACAAAGGAAATTTGTTTCAGCTGGAGGATGACACTTCTGTGGGGGTTTATGATGCACCTAGACAGAAAAAGAAAAAATCATTAAGAAAAATTCCAGTGCAGTGAGAGATGTTAGGATGCAGTAGTTGGTAATTCACTGGTTTTATGTCAGTGTTACTCTCCAGAATGCCTGTTATCTTCAGGAAGAAAGATTCACATTTTTTTGAAAACAAATAAATTATTTTAATTTGCAGCTGATACTGTTCTGGACAAAGCTAGATGATCATGTACATGTGTATTAAAAAACTTGGGAGTTATTACAATAAAAGGAGCCACCATGCTAGAAGATTTGGGTGGGGGTAAAAAAGTGTTGTGGATGTATAAGTGTATGCATGTGGTTTTAAAACAGTACTAACAGAAGACCAAATTAAAATCTGAAAACTTAGAATATATGGCTATCCATGAAGCACTTCTCATCAATGCTAGAAACTGAGTTTAGGGCAATAAAAAATGACAAGTCACTTTTCTTGATGACAGCTGAAGACTTTGAAAACCAGAACAAAAACAGTAATTTACCAAGCTCCATTTTATTTTTTTTATTATTATTTGACCTAAACAAGAGAAGTCATGTCTTTGTAGCTTATGTGGACATTCATTTCAGTTATGATCTCAGCTGTGAAAAGGTTACAGAAAAGTAAATATGGGCAAGAACACTCACTGTTTCCAGGGGAATGGGAAAAGTTGAGCTTCTGCTTGATCTTTCATTGCCCATCATACTTCATACTTTTCATCTGTGTCATACCACATCACACCAACATGACAGAGTAAGCCGCCTGAGCACCTTGACCCAGCTATTGCTACCCCTCTGCACTCCCAAGTCACTGACAGAGACCTTCCAGAGGTACCTTAAGCAGGAATCTTTTCAGACAATTCTTTATGAGGCTATTTATAGAGCAAATTGTTACAAAAATAGCTCTGGAGCTGACATGTATTTTTCTTCTCTAGGGTAGGAGATGACCTATCCCTCCCTGCAGTGCTCTCCGTGGGATGATGCTTCCTGAATTTTGGTGTAGTGCAGTTCCTGGACTTTAAACCAAGTTTAACTGCAGCAAACACAAAGTTGTATATTTTACCCTCAACAAGCATCTCTGGGACTGTTTAGTAACTGGTTTCTGCACTTAGTGGAGACAGGACAGGCATGTGCTGCTATATGACTGTAAAAGGTCAATAGCTCTTCTATCTTAGAGACAGAGTTAGAAGGGAACACTTTAGTGCAACATTTGGGCACTACTCTGTGACTTTTCAATTTTCTTTTACAGCAAATTCAGATTTCACAGCCTCCCTTTATATTCAGAGGCTGTTTATGGATTCCACTTCTATATGGGTATGAAATGGCTATGAAAGAAAGACTTGCATGTAAAATAAAAATGTTACCTCAAGAAATAGATAATTTTCCAATCCTACAAGTCCTACTATACTTTTTGCTGATTTGAATCATCCTTACTGAGTGGTAGTACCTGAAATAAAATATGCAGTGTTATGAAGCCTTCCATATGCCAGATTTCAAGAAAGAAAAGCAAGACCTTCTTACCAATCTTTTTTTACCATAATTTGAAACTCGGTAAAACATTAAATAGCAGGAAAAAATCAGTAAAAGGTGTAATGACTTCAGAGCTTCCTTCCTTATGATGAATGGAGATCCAAATATAGCAGCTTCAGGTTGTACTGGTTTTCTCAGATATTATTTAGATTTTAGGAATAATTCTTCAATGCTCTGCTACAGTAAACTGAGCTACACTTTAATTTTTGTTTTACCTTCACAGACATAGAGAATCATAGAAGTGTTGGTTGCATGGGACTTCTGAAGGTCATCCAGCCTCCTACTTGAAGTGGGACTCTTGCCAACACGAGATCAGTTCAGTGATGAATCTGTGTAGCTGAGTCTTGAAAATCTCCAAGGACAAGGACTTCTTAGCCTCTCTGTGTCACTTCCTCTAACTTACACTTACCTTCAGGTGAAGGAGTTTTTCTAATAGAAAGCCTCTGTCTCACAGTCTGTGGACAATGACCTCTGTTAGATAGTCTGGCGCTACCTAGAATAGTTTGACTCTCATGCCCTCATAAGACCTCTTCACACAGTTGCTGATTGTTACCAGGCAGACCATTTGCTTCCTCCTGCTTGGACCTATCAACCTCACATTGCTCCTCTCGTCCTGCTGTGTGACGTCCTCTAAGCCTTTGGAGGTGTCCTTTTTTGGTGTCTCTCCACTGAAGCTCTACAGATTTTCTGCAGCCCTCTTGAACTTGGGATACAAAACCAGACAATATATTCTGCAGTCTATCTGCTGTCCACACTGCCTAATACAATGCAGTATGAAATCTGTGTTATTCATGAAGGCTCTTATGGCTTATGCTTGATTCAGTCTATACTTCAATCCCCAAGTTCCTTTCAGCAGGCAAAAGGAAAGAGGATTTGACTCTTTGCAGGACACACAGATGAAAACCAACAAAATTAAATAAGCCAGTGATGTCTTTCATAAGAGTTTATATTCAGCTCATTCTTACTTTAGCTCACCATTTTCTCCTCCTACTATATTGTGCAGAAGAATTATTTTTTTCTGTGCTTTTTAATTATTTTTCCCCATCCAGAAACAACAGTACTGCTGAACATCATAATTACACATGGTGCACTATGAAAGTAGCTGAGTTCACCCATAACTAACACATGAAAAGACTATGCACCAGCTGGAGGTTTCAGCAGTGCCACTGATCCCTACACAATAGAGTGGGATGTCCACCGACTCCTGAGAAGCCAGAGCAGATCCGTGTATGAAATTAACTTCTGAAATAAAACACGGACTTGATGGATGGAGAACTCACTGGATAAGGAATTGGCTGGATGGTTTCATGCAAAGAGTGGTGATCAAGGGCACAATGTCCACCTGGAGAATAGTGACAAGTGGCATCCCTCAAGGGTCCAGTGCTGGGACCAGTGCTATGTAACATCTTTTTTAGTGACATAGACAGAGGAATCGAGTGCACCCTCAGCAAGTGTGTAGATGACACCAAACTGTGTGGCACAGTCGACTTGCTAGAGGGCAGGGATCCATACAGAGGGACCTGGACGGGCTGGAGAGGTGGGTCCAGGCCAACCTCATGACATTCAACATGGCCAAGTGTAAGTTCCTGCACCTGGGTCAGTGCAATCCCAGGCACAACTCCAGGCTGGGTGGCAAATGGCTGAAGAGCAGCCCTAAGAAAAAGGACCTGGGAATCTGGGTTGATCAAAAGCTCAACATGAGCCAGAGTTTACATGCGGCCCAGACAGCAACTGTGTGCTGGGCTGCATCAAGAGCAGTGTGACCAGCAGGGCAAGTGAGGTGATTCTCCCCCTTTACTCTGCTCTCGTCAGAACCCACCTGGAGTACTGTGTGCAGTTCTGGAGCCCCCAGCACAAGAAAGACATGGAAGTGTAGGAGTGAGTCCAGAGAAGGCCACAAAGATGATCAGAGGGCTGGAGCAGCTCTGCTATGAGGACAGGCTGAGCGAGTTGGGGTTTTCAGCCTGGAGAAGAGAAGGCTTTGAGGAGACCTTATAGTAGCCTTCCAGTATCTGAAAAGGGGCCTACAAGAGGGCTGGGTAGGGACTGTTCACAAGGTCTTGTAATGATAGGACAAGGGGTAATAAGTTTAAACTGGCAGAGGAGAGATTTAAATGGGATGTTAGGGGGAAGTTCTTCACAGTGAGGGTGGTGAGACACTGGCACAGGTTGCCCAGGGAGGTTGTGGTTGCTCCCTCCCTGGAGGTGTTCAAGGCCAGGTTGGATGAGGTCTTGAGCGTCCTGATCTAGTGGGAGGTGTCCCTGCCTATGGCAGGGGCTTGGAACTGGATAATCTTCGATGACACTTCCAACATAAATCATTCTGTGATTCTATGATTTTCATAGCACCAGTGCAGGAAGTAGCAGAAAGTAGGACCTCCAGTCTTCTGTGCAACTAACTGCATATAGAATATGCAGATGTCTCTGTGCTCTCCTGAGTTTTCATGTTCTTTTGCCTTGTAAAGTATTTAGGTTTGTTCTGTTTAACTCTTCTGTTTAACTTAACTCTGCACACCTGACTGCTTACTCAGTAGGAATAGATCTGCTTATTGATAGGTGTATTTGTCCACCTGTATGAAGACTGTTATCACTAAGGTGTCTGGACAGGGGTTGAGAGCTATACTGAGGTCTAGGGGACCTCAACTAATGTTAGTGAAATTCCAGTAAGGCATCAGTTTGGCATTTGTGACTGCAGGAAGCAAATTTCAGACAAGGAGATATCCTCATGCTTATTAATCAAGGTTAAGGTTTAATCAAGGTTTTCTCTTCAAGCCTCCAATAAAAATTATATTCATGGAGTATACCTGTTCTTGGTAATTTTTAATTCTGTTTTTCCTGTTGCTTTTCACAAGAACAAACTTTAATACGCATGGAAAATGGGTTTCATTATTCTGCAGAATACTTTCATAAGAATTCCAGCAGAAAGGCTTTCCATATTTACGGTTCTATCAAAAAATGTGGCTAAAACCTGAAATTATTTCCTCTCATCAAGGAGTGAATCTGCCAAATGTTATTGTTATAGGAAATCTAAGTCACATTGGATTACCACCTGGCACTATCAAAGCTAAACTACTGTCAACTCTAAAGTCAGAAAAAATAATCAAATTATCATAAGTTTATGAAATATGTTCAGAACCACATGAAGTGCTTTCAATTCTTTCACAACAGGAAAAAGTTGTTCTTCAGTGAAGGAACTGATTGTAGATTAAGAAGAGTTAAAGATGAAGAAAAACATAAAAGTTCACAATTTAAAAATCAAGGAAGAAAGATACCAGTGAGAAGAAGAGAAGAGAGTTAGCATTTTTATACAATTAGTTATGCAAAACATGAATGCAGTTTTGATCTCAGGTTTCTAAATTTACAGCAAATTTCACCATCAGATGAAATTTTGGAAGGTGACCTGGAGAAGTCTAAGACTGTCTAAACATAAAAGATGAGCTCTGTCCTTTTAAAAGGCTTCTTCTGGCCATAATTTGCTTAAATTTGTTCTTCTTAATAAACAATTTATGTAAGTATTGTTCAACCAATACAGATATCCAATCTACTGTAAAATCTTAATGAACAAAAAATCATGGTTAAAATAGAAATACCATCGCCTGGATAGATACTANTATGCGTGTGTATGTATATATATATATATATATATGTATGTATATATGTGTAAATTAAGCCACCAATTTTGAAAATAATTTCTCAGAATCAGTCATATGTTTTTAAGCACCCACCCAAACCATATACACATGTTCTTCAGTTTGTTCCTTCAGTTTCACCAGGATGTATTTGGCTAAAGCTGAGGAGTGGTGTCTGCATTTTCTAAATTCTCGACATGCCCTTTGTGTATTTGGAACCCCTCTTCTTGGCAGATGGAGGGGCTGCCTCAACAATTTGGAGAATTCAAGACAGGAAAGTGAGCACAGGTGTCTCCATGAACTTCTGGAGATAATGCAGCTTGAAAGAGTGGCCCAAACTTTTCTGAGATTTGCAGATCTCAAGTGATCACCATCTTAAAGACTACATTTACAACTGAAGTTTACAGGACTCTTTCAATTAGGGGCAAACACATATAACCAGGGAGTATCTTGGCCATCTAATCATGACTACTGATTTGGCATCTAGGACTGCATCAAATAGTGTCCAGCCTAGTAACTGATGCCTTAAAAAATAGGACATGTTTTTAATTCTGGTCTAAATCAGTCCCTGAAGCAGAATGGTAGAGGTCAATAGCATTTCTTTAGGAAGAGTATGTTTTACAGAACAATAGTGTTAAACACAGAGTGTCCTATGCATTAACCACTATTGCCATGCCAGATAGAGCAGTATAGAGGTGGAGGAACCTCTGCTCTCTGATGAAACACCTGGAGCTGATCTGTATAGCTTTAAGAGAGGAGAGAACAATATTGCAAAGTACACTTTGGCTCTTACACAGCTGTGGTTCAAATTAAAAATCAATTAATAGAATTTTGCATCTATACGTGTTTCTAATCAGTTGATATATACTGCATGGTGTAGCTGACTGGGAAAATAAGTAGGTTAGAAGGAAAAGATGTCTGCAAATTGTTAACCCACTCAAGCTAGTTCCCTACAAATGAAGAAATATATTTTCTCTCTCTAATTGTGCTAAAGTTTTTTTTTTGTTGTTTTTTTTTTTATCTCTTGGGAACCTCCAGTTTTCCCAGAAGAGTCCAATCGTGATGAAGAATACACTGGTCTAATGCTAAGTAAAAATAACAATCGCTCCCAACATTTTTATTTCCTTTTTTTTTTTTTTAAGTCAGTGTGAGCAATGTGTGTTGGCTTCATTCATAGAAGTTTCAACAACAGGACTTAATGCTGGTTTTAAGGCGCAACAAAGCTTCACTAGTTTGATATTTTGGAACATCAATTTTCGTTGCTATAACCTTGACTGCTTTGACTCATATTAATTTCACTGCTAACAACATCAGTAGAGTCAAAATATTTAATGTGGGTTGGTTCTCTAGAATTAAGTGGGCTCACAGTATATCTATTTCTAATTTTAGTATCGTCACTTTGGGATCAGTTCTGTGTATAACCCTAATGTGCTACACATTTGTAATAATTACACATGAGAAAACTCACACTTACACAAAACAAATTATTTTAACAGAATCCATGCCTCATACAATATTGCCTCTTGTCCATTGTTCTCTTGCTGGTGGACGCTGCTGCTATTAATGACAAAACTCCTGTTGATGCCGCTGAGCACGAGAGAGAAGCTGTTTGGATTTATGGCAACTGTGGGGATAACTGGTTGATTTTTAAAGGCCTAACAAGATAATTAACATAGAAGAAAGCGGGGAGGCTTAGAACTGACCTGCTCTGCAGCAGGCATCTTCTTAACATGTGGTGATAAGGGGCCAAGGGGTTGCCATGCAGACAATAATTCCATTGCTTTACAGACTGCTGCTTTCTTTCTCAATGGACACCCTTAAAATACAAGTGAGATGTACTGGAGAAGTGATGGTGTGGACAAGCATGAAAATCACTCTATTGTTTCATAAAGTCCTGGAAAGGAGAAAATCACCTTAATGAGGGGAAACTGGCTACTCCTTTGATAACAAGTAGATCTGACCTGCTGTTTTCAATGAGGTACATGTTGTTGGAAAGCCTTAGGAGATTTCAGCCTAATGCCTTGCATCTGACCCTTTGTTCCTTCATGTGGTTATTCTGATGAAATCTCTGTGAGTAGATATTCACAAGCTTTAAACAAGGAGATCTGGCAAACATTATCATCCAAGAAATCCTTGTCAGAAAGCACAAAATTCTCAAAGATGCACAAGCCCTTTCCAGGTCGTATTAAACCAGCAAATCATAATCACTAATCAAACAGTGTCTTCTTTCAATAATTAGTTATACACTACAGACAGCTATTAACAGCACTTACTTTGTAAATGAAACAGGTTATAAAGTCTAAAGCTTGTGAGCTAAGATCTCCACTTCTGTCACTGGTCTAAAGCTATGTGAACTAAACATGGGTCTCTTGAGAGCATTTTAAAGTATTTGGTGTAGTCTGTTTGACAGAAAGTACAATCTCTATTATTATCACAATCTGAGATGGTGACCTCTTTATTTTTATCTAAAAAACAAGCTGGGTTTTTAGACACCTTTATATAAAACACACTTTAATGTTTGGTTTCAGATTTGCCACATTGGAAATACTGCCTTGTAACAGGAGATCACAGAATTGCTGAATCACAGAATGTCGGGGTCTGAAGGGACCTAGAAAGATCATCTAGTCCAACCATCCTGTCAGAGCAGCATCACCNAAGCCAGTCACTGCCCAGCCTATATAGATTCTTAGGATTGGCCCGATCCAGGTGCAGGACTTTGCACTTGGTCTTATTGAACCTCATGAGGTTGGCTTGTGCCAACCTCTTCAGCCTGTCCAGGTCCCTCTAGATGTATGCATTTCTTCCAGTACCACACAGCCTGGTGTCATCAGCAAACTTGCTGATGGTGCACTCAATGCCGCTGCCCATGCCATTGACAAAGGTGTGGAATAAGACTAGTCCCAGCACTGGCCCTTGAGGGATTTCACTTGTCTCTGCTCTCCACTTGGACATGGGCCTATTGACAGACACTCTTTGGGTGCAGCTGTCAAGCCAGTGTTCAATCCACTGAGTTGTCCATCCATCAAACTCATCTTTTACCAGCTTAGGGACAAGGGTGTTGTCTGGGAAGCCTGGTCTCCAAACTGGTAAATAACGTGTCTGATCAGTGGGACACCACTGAGAACAATCCTCCTAAACCTAAAACATTGGTTGGTAAGTTTCCTTCCAAGCACAAGTCCAGAGGGCGGTCCTTTAAGCCCTTTATAAAGCATGATTAAAAATTAACTTGAGTTTACGTGAGTCCTTGCATTCTTGCTCCTGGAAAGAGCAAGAGGTGACATTTGCTATTTCTGCCTGATCTCTTTAATTTAAATAGTGGAGGAAAGAGTATCTTCCAAACAAGCCCATGCCACCTTGGGGGTCTAGTTTTTATATGTTTTTTACTGCCTGGAGATTGCAGAAGCTTATAGTTGTTATTACAGGTTTACAAGTTAATGTATGCCCCTACGAAGCTATTGTCAATGTAAATTTAGGTTGTCTCACTGGAGCCCTTTTTGCATACTTATGTTTTACCAATGAACCTCTGTGAATGAGAGGCAGCCGGTTTTCGCTCTGCCTAGGAATGCAGCTCACCAAATTTAGCAAGATATTATTTTAATTTTGTTTTTAGCATCAGATTGAATATGATCAAATCCCCTCCAGATCCCAAACGTTCTTCTAGCTGTTCACTTTGTTTTCCTGCTGGAGCCACAGCCTGGTGCACATTCTCAGACTTGCTGATGAGTCACCCGACACAGGAGGACATAGGGATGGAGCCTTCCCACTGGCCCGTGCAGCTGAAAACCAATACTTGTTGCTATTTCCATCAGCAGCAGAAATGCCAGCGTATTTGCAGCATTTTTAAGGATGGTTCAGGAAGCTAGAAGTTAAGGGTGTGTGTGTGGGGAAATTCTCTTTCCCTGGTTTAATGCTGGATTTGTAGTGTTTACAAACAGCTGTTGCAACAGCCCCAAGCTCCAAAGAAATATGTGACACATCTAAGAATCTGACAGTCAAACTCAGCATTTGTTCCAGCGCATCCCTTCTAAGGCTTGGCGTAACAGGAGACGTGGTCCTGCTGGTATTTGTCACTGTGGCAGCTGTGTGCATAGCGGTGGCAATAGCTATGCAGTTACTTGCTCTGCTACTTACTGCAGCAAGTAGAAAGTGAGCCCATAGACACGGGAATTCAGACAGCCTTTCCTTCAGCCAGCAAAGAAAAGGGGAGCAAAGCCCATCACAAAAAAACATTATATAAGCAAAGCAATTAAAAAAAAAAATTAAGAAGGGGCTCACATAGTAATGTGAGTATTAGAGACAACAACACAGGGCTTGAAAACAAGGGTTGAAGCAGCCCTGTGTATTTTTTTCAGTGAGGTTTCAGGGAAACAGCAGCACTACATTTACATATACCCTGCACCTTCACTTCACCATGAATATTCCTCTACTCACTTCTCTCTTCATTCCTTCAATTTGAAGTCCTGTCTAGGGCTGAAAGTGACTGTAAAGACCTAAGAGTTGTTTCCCAGAGAAGTACAGTACTGCGTTAGGAGCAGAAGCAACCATTTTGCTTCAAGGAAGCATGTAAAATGATAAAAAAGTGCACACAAAACTACATGACAGCTGTTTGATTAAGGAAATGCTTTAAAACAATAGAACTAAGTTCATCTAATGGATGGTTTTTCAGTTCATGGAGCATGTTAGGAGAAGTGCTATACACAAAAAGATATCAGACTTTTCTCAGTTTTTACCAGCAGCAGCTACTGGGTCAAACCTTGAGGTTCTGGTATTGTAAACTATTTTCCCTAAAACACTCCACATCAGCTGATGACAATATCCATTGCAGGTAACTTAATTATTGTTTTATATCTTGGACAGGGCTCTTAAGATGCCATCTTAAGGTTACATTCCTTATATAACTTCAACAACTTATATTTGCACTACCAATGAAACTCTATAGCTTTTAAAGCACATGGAAAAACAAATGCCTGGCATTTTTTACATAAGTAAGGCTTAGAGCAAATAGATGTCAGGACTCAGGGATATTTTCACTTTTATCCCGTTAAAGTTTACAAGTTTTAGCTGTGCTTCTGAATTCTTCAGAGAAGCTTCAAAATTCACAAGTTCATACAATTCACAGAGCATCTGTTGTGAAAAATAGAGATTGTGACTTCCAATTTAAATAACTAAGATTTCTATTATTAAAAATAAAATCCTTGTTATTTAAAATAAAGCCTAGAGTAGTCAGTATGGGAGCAGTATGAAAAAAAATCTAACTTTGAAATTGGGGAATAAGCAAGAATTGATGTGAATTGGAGGACTCTGTGTAGTCCATTAGAATTACCTCTATGTACACATTCAATAGCAAGATGAATTTATGTGTCTAGTTACGTGTCTAGTTGCAGGTAAAGAGTTATCCACCAAAGCATGGATCCCTGAAGTACCAAAGCACCTGTTAAAGTACCGTTTGAAGTAGTTAAATTCCAAAAAAAGCATAACAACTAAATCCTTTTTAAGACATGTACTTCAACAACTTTTTGGGATTCTTAAAATCTTCTGGTTGTAAAGCGTTTAGCTGAGTATCAGAAGAAATTCATTAATAGATGAAGAACACAAAAGAGAAGGATGAAACAGAGGAGGCTGGGAGGAGTGGGACAACATAAGATCAGCTCTTGGCAGAGGAAACTTCTGAAGAGGAGAATAAGGAGCCTGAAGACGTGGGTGACAGTCAGTGACATGAGGATATTTCAATTACATTTGAGGTTTGTTCAACCCTTTGTGCACTGTAAATGAAGAATAAATTTACATGTATCAAATTCAGTGTGAATTTTGCACAGACCCAGTTCAATAATCTAAGTTTCCCAAAGCTTGATTTTGTTAACAGCCTCTTCTTGAGCGTCTTTCACGCAAAGATCTCAAAGCTTTATAAACGATGATCTGTGAGGCTGGCTTCCCTTGACAGATTGCAAGAGAGAACATAAAGTGTTCAATATTTTTGATCTTGACTTCTCCCAGATCACCCAGAGTGAAATGGCACAGTTGGGACACTATCCTTCCAGTGCCTCACAGTTACAAAATGCCATACCAATAAGGACCTCTTTTCTACAAATTACGTTCAGTAAAGTGTATTCTCATTTGCATATGCCAGAATAAACCCAGAATATGATAATGGTTTTATTAGCAGTCTCACATTCTGTGGTAAACTAGTAAATAGGAGATCCCTGTCACTGCACTTTTCTTTGGAAGCCAGGCTATTCTACCAGGTATTCCTACAGGTATGGAGAATTAGAATTGTATTGGGATCTAAGAATTGAGGTCTTCATCCATGCTATTTTTATTCTTTCTTAAACAGTCCTGTATCACCAGCTGCTTTAGCTATGCTAAGGAAATACATCCATTTAAAACGAGGTGATGATATGCTTAGGAATGTCACTTTAGCAAGGCAGGGACCACTGGTTTTATAACTCAAAGAAAGGTTTTAGAAATGTTTTCAGAAATTTACAGGTGGGTTAAGGAAAGCATTACCCTGGAAGCATGAGAGAAAAAGAGTTTGTGGTTATCTCAAACATATCTCTGACTGAAGCCCACTTTTTATTTTCTTTTGCTCTTCTGCACTGTGCATAAAATATTCCCCCAGCTACCATGTGAGCATCAGATCAGGTGAAGGATTTTGCATAAAATTTCAGAGACATTTCTGTATCTCTGCCCTATCTCTACCAAAGCTTTCTATAGTTAACCTATAGCACTGTTGGCTATTGCAAAACTTTGTTGCAAGCACAGTCCCTGTGTCTTTATAAATGTCTCATGCCTCACTGAGAAGAGGTACCTACAATAAAGCACTGTCCTTTTCAGTTCTGTGATTTTCTTTGCTTTGGAGAGACAAATGTTAAATTCTCAAGATTTGGCCTCCTTTTCTTCATTATTTCTTCCTAAGTTGTCATGGTTATCATTTGACACCCTCTCCAAATTCTTTTTCTATTTAACAACTCTGGTACTCCCCTCTTTCTTTTTTTTTTTTTTACCCTGAATAAACAGGCTGCTTGAAACTGGAAGGGGGGCTAGGAGGGAGGAAGCAAACACTTGTGTGCACAGAAAAACATTCACAAAGGGCTGAAAGACGTTTTTGACCCACAAAAAGCCCCCACAGACTATTAGACTGTATGCAGTGACCAAAATGTGGCTATTTTTAAGGTGTCTGACTTATACCTGCCTCACATAATGGTCACTCTGAAAAGAATTTTGGCAGCCAGTTGACCACTAAGTATGAAGCTGGTTTTTTATATTTATTTTTTAAATTATTTTTTATTTGTCTTACATTGCAGTTAGTCTTTTTTTTTTCTTTTTTTTTTTTTTTCCTAGGGGGGGGCAGGTCAGAGAAATAAAGGGAGAGAAAATGAAGAAAACCAAAGAAGTTCAGAGAGATAGAAATTTAGAGGGACAATTTACACAGAGACAACCCACACCACAGACACACCAAAGAATTAAAAACCAGGATAGCAGAGAGGGTTCATAAACAGCCCCTTGAAGACGCTTTCTCCCTTCTCCTTGGGAAAACACGCTGTCTCTCTGAGAAACATCTCAAGCACAGAGCACTGCAGATGTGTCATTACTAGGTGTGCTGGTGTGGTGGACTGCCTGCTCAGCCCGGCTCCTCTCCCTGTTAGCTCAGCAATTTCCCGGTGGTCAGTCTGTCTTGCCATAATCACAGGCTGGCGCCACCAGTGCGATTCTTAACTGTATGCTGTACCTCATAATGAATGTGTACAAAAATACACCCAGCCACCCCACTTCTGGAGCTGCCACAACCTCAGAACTGACAGCTCCACACTATATTTGCTTACGTAGCGTGCTTGACAAAAAACAATGCCAGCTGCAATGAACAGCGAGTTTTCTCTCTTCTTTCTCTGAAAATGTTTGGGAAGTAGACTATGGACTAGTTCAGAGAATAGCAGAATTGTTCTGGTTGGAAAAGACGTTGAAGATCATCAAGTCCAACAGTTAGCCTGACACTGGCAGGTCACCACTAAGCACTGTCCCTCAACACCACATCTGCACAGGTTTTCATAGAATCAGTCACAGAATCATAGAATCACAGAATAGTAGGGGCTGGAAGGGACCTTCAGAGGTCACTGAATTACAGAAACATTCAGGCTGAAAAAAGACCTTCAGAATCACCAAATCTAAGCCCCCTGCTGCAACTCATAAATAAATGTGTCTTGAGTTTCAGACACTCTCCCCTCCCAAAATGTAAATTAAGGATGATTTTCCATTCCATAAAGACTCAAATTTCAGAAGTCTCATTCAAACTCAGCAGGAATCTCTTTTTATCCAATTCTTTCAGGTTATCAGGTGCAACAAGCCACGATATCAATGTCAAAGTTGCATGCAACAATTAGTAAAACTGATGAAAGAAAAACACAACACATGGAAAATGCAAACAACAATGTGCTGGATGAATGGAATCAAACTCAGGTAGCTTTCTGCAGCTGTTCAGTCATGTTTTGTGTGTAGCTAAGACGAGGAAGCTTTGAAGTCAATTTTCAAGATATTTATCTTTTAAATTTTTTTTCTACAGCCATATGATGGTGACAAAAATAACTCACAAAAGAAAGTTCCTGAAAACACCTTGTATTTTAGTAGTATTAGGTAGAGCAGCTGTTATCATAACCCTACTATGGCAGTGGTGATTTGTCATCTTTAGAAATAAAAAGGTTAAGGAGTCTACAAACCTGCATTCACTGTATATTTTGCATGATATTTCTATCTAGCTTTGATGAAATACTAAAAATACATTAAGTTTTCTAGTTTGTCTTGGCTTTGAAGAACAAAGTCATTTTCCTACTTATTTTAGAGGCCTTGTTAGGACAATATGAAGCACAGCTTTACAGGGTTTCTTATCAGGAGGAGCACAGTGTGGGTCTACAGAGCTTGCCTTGCTTTGGTAGACAATTTCTCTCTCTGTAAGAAACCTCAGCCAACTTTCTCCTCTATAAAATGCAGAGCAAATTGTTCTGCCATTTTTCCTTGGTGAAATCTGCAGGTTTGCTGCTCACTTTTTCCAGTTTAGATGCTCATTTAGAACCCATCACAGATATCTGTATTACATTAAGCTGGGCAGGCAGCTGGGATGTGACTCTGTGATTTTGTAAGGGGCATTCATAGCAGAGAAGTTCCTCTTCATTTACTGTTGTGTAAGCAAGACTGAGTTCAGGCTGTGGACTTAGTGCCTTGGCATGACCCCAAAAGACAGATGAAGTGGCTCTGACTGGGTTAGCATTGACTTCCGTCTGACTTCAGTCTGAGAGGTATGTGCTTTCTAGTCACAAATGAGAAGGTGGTCAGACTTTCTGTAAGGGATTTTTGGTTGTTTCTGTCCATGGGCTAAAGTTGAGCCACTTCTTGCCTGAGAGTGGTCTGGGTGGAGCAGGAGCTGGTGGTCCTCCCTTTTGCATTGCACCAGTGCAAAGATCTAGCAGCTTGGTTGCAACAGCTTTAGAGCTTCTTTGTATGTGGAGGTGGACAGTGGTAAAGAACCATCCTGGCTGCCTTTGTTCATTCATTTGACCTGCATAGGTCAGCAGAAGGAAGGTCTCAGTGAGCGCAACTCAGGGCAGCCTCACGGTGGGGGCAGTAACTCTTGCACTGACCTTCCATGCCTGACTCCTTTGTGCAAGAGGGCTCAGCTGCCTCTCACAAACTGTTGGAGCTCTTTATTTTTTTTTTTTCTTTCTTATTTAGATACTGAATTTAGGCAGCATGGCAGAGTGAATGACATTTATGTGAAGTGATATTATTTCTCATATTTTCCCTAAACTTGAAAATTCTGGCATTGATTCCTTGCTCACTTCCCACTGCACTAAACTGGTACTTCTCAGATACTGACAGCCATGCACATAAGGTGAATCAAGATTGAGACAATTGTCAATCTATCCAGTAGAAGTGCTGGTGCTTCTAAGTTGTTGATTTATTTTTTTTTTCAGACTCTATTCTGATGCTGGTTAGAATTGCTATTACACTCAATTAAACATTTTCCTGACTGGTTGCTTTCACTTTGATTGCTTTCTATTTTCAAGGAGGGAAATAAAGTAAAAATAATTATAAAGTGTATTTTGAAATGAACACAAGCAGCTCAATTTGCATGTGAAAAATTTTATACTCAGGAGAGAAATAGGCTGAGGTTTGCATTGACAATCTATTCTGGCACAGACCATGCAAAATCACATGGAAGAAGTTTGTATCTGTAAAGTAAAAATTTATAGACACACCAAACTCAAGAAAATGAGTTAAATATCCACAGGACATATGCAGAAAAAGCTCAGTGAGGCCATAGTCTAACCAGAGCCTTTGCAGGACACTGTGACTCCACAGTTGGAGGGACAAGACCAGCATGAGGACATCAGTGAGGCCAGTGACACCAGATTTTCGAAATCTTGAGTTTGGTCAATGTTTCTAAAGTCATGGGGTCTCATTCGGCAATCTGGAACAGCTACGGCACCTCTAAAAAGCCTGCAACATGCTATGCAGATGGATCTGCATGAAGTTAATGCTGAATTGAATTAATTTGCATAGCATTAGTTCTCACAGACTAGTAAGTGTTTTTCCATTCCTTTGTACATTGTAATTCCAGCCAGACACTTCTCTTTTTTTGTGTGTGGTTTGGGAGGTTTGGATTTCTTTTTTTTCAGCTGCAACTTCCCTTCGACATGACCATGGCTCTGTATCTGACCATCATTCTCTAATGAACGTCAGTTTTCATCACTTCTACAGAGTCAGCTCTGAGGGTCACAGCCCTCCACAAAATCAGGACTTTCTGTGTTATTTCTACTTCCTTTATCATGTATGGTACATTGTGATTGCATTACCCTTAATAAATGTCCCTTTCAGCTTCAGGCTGATGTCTTTTTTCACAAGACTCAGCTAGGAAGCTGTGTGGATCTGCTCCAGGGGAGACAGAAGAAAATGGGAAGAAAGCAGAAATGAACAAGTGAAACTTTCTGCACAGCCCAGCATTTACTTTCCCTCACAGAAAACACAAGAGAAGGCCTGCGGCTGTGCTATCCTGACAAAGATTAAAGGCAGAGACACACATTTCTGCACAGAGCTGTCTTTGCATAAAGGATGGGCAATGAGATGGGCAGTTAGGACAAAGAGATCCTCCCAAAAAGAACCATTCAGTGCTGGGTGAAAACATTATGCTGGCAGGCCTGAGGTGAGAACTGCAGAGATGTATCAAGGAGGTGGTGTCACCCAGACACCAGACAGCAAATCTCATCCTCAACAGCAAAGGGAGCGGGAGCAAGATGCTTTGAAATCATGAAGGCACAAGGGTAAGACTGTGCATCAAATGCTATTTTTCAAGGACAATATCTTTAACCCCTCTGAAAGGCTCTGACTTTGCTTATAGACAATAAATAGGCATTTTTTTCCTCTGTGCAGCCACCTTGTTTGATAGTAGGAGGAAGAGGTGTTGGGTAAATTCCGTGAGGTATGCTACAGGCTATAAGGATAGAGGCAATTCAACTGATCAAAAGGGCCTTTACAGGATACCAAAAAATCAGATGCTCATTACCCAAGGCTGACCGAAAACTAAAGGGTTATTTTAAAGTATGAGGATCAGCATCTGGGGAGAGAACCATGCTCCTCCTTCACTTCACAAGGATCTATCATAGCTGAAGTCAAGGCATGGCGGTTGCACACATAGTTGCAAAATAGGTCAGTGAGAAACCTTGGCTAGCAAGGTCTGTCACCAGAGCTGCAGAAAGCATCTGACAGATGTGGTGATGCAGGAGATGATGGCACATCACTTCAAGAAAGGCAGCCATTCGAACCAGCCCCTCCAGAAAAACCTGAATTAGATGTAGGAAGTCAGGGAGAGAAAGTCAAACAACATAAAGAAAGAGAGAAACAGAAGGTTATGCCTAGTGCCAAAGGGAAGAAAAAGAAGAAGCCTGAAGCTAAGAAGGGGGGAAAGGCCAGGTCTGTGTTCACAGAGAAGAAAAAGAAAAAGGTTTGAGCACAAAATCAAAAGGAAGGGAAAGGACAAGCTGAAAGCCAGAGGGGGAGAGAGGGCAAAGATAAAGTCAGAGAAAAAAGAAGTACAGTGTGTGAACACAGAGCCTGCTGAATAGGAGGCAAGATAATTCTCTTGAAAGTAAAAAATCTGATGTCCTTGTATTTTCAACATACCAAATCACTCTGTAGTTATAACAAGGGAACTGGGCTAGAATGCACAGATCATGTTATAATCTGCTTGTCTCAGTACTCCTGAAAGCAAAGCAGCCATTTGTGTCACTTCCATGGCATTACTTGTGCTACACCTTTTACGTCCACAAGCAAATATTGGCATGAATTGGCTCTGGCTTGCATCATGGACACAAGAAGAAAAACCATCAGGGCCATGGACACTAAAAAGTGTGAAGAGTTCCTAGAAACCTGGCTTCTGTTGGATCAGTTGGAATGTGCTTTGAGTGAAAGAGCAATTTTTCATACTGGGGAAAATAAAATATTATAAAAGAAAATGACAACTCAAATATTTACAGGTGAAACAAGTAATAAAGGCTGAGATGTTGTCAGATCTAAAGATAAACAGAGAACTGACAATTTTAAGTGACTAACATAAAATTACAAGAGTAAACATTCTACCTAAGAAGTCTAAATTCATCTGCTGCAAAGCCAGGAATATGTGAGCACTGTACATGCTACTTGTGAATAGTCTATTTATACCTAAGAAGAGAATACAATAAAATGCACACTTTATCCTGGCAGAAAATAGACACAAGGCTCCTCTGGATGTCTCTTTAGAAGACAAGTTTGGAAATGGTTTGACTGTGTTAACTATCAGCTTCATTTGCTTCTCTGCTCTTGAACACGGTGGACAGACTGCAACATGAGAGAGCAACATACAGCAGGATTCATAAGAAATGTGCCTTTATCTTCAAAGTAGCAGATTTATTGATTTTAATAAGTAGAAAATATCTACCCGGACATCAGACAAACACAGACTCAACACAGACTGAGAAAAAGCTGATAATTGTATTAAACTGACTGAGTTTTTGTTACATGTGTTTGGGAAATTTCCAACAGCACAGAGTGCCAAAAGGCCTGCTTGTGAGTCTGACAAAAATTCCACAGAACCAAACATGATAAATATCATATGATTTTTATCAGACACAAGTTGTTCTGCATTGCATAAGTACAAAGGCTATGTAAGTTTCTACAATATTGCTCAGGCAATATAAGTTTTACCTTTGTGGGCAGTATTGCTAATACCACCAGGGCTGATGTCACCACAACAGACACTCTACCTGAACATGTGCAGAATATAGCCCATCTATTGAGCTGCAGAAAATACTGCAAGTTTGTCCCCCAGGAGTAATAACCAGGGCTGCAATGTCTTGCTTCCTTCAGGGTTCTAGATCTGTGCATAAAAGCAGGCTTGGTGGGATTAGCACATTATAAAGCTCTGCAGGGATGGATAATGAGGATTTCTGCTCACATTTCCAGTAAGTAGTAAGAGTCTAACAAGGTTTATGGAGCTAGTGCAAGTGGAATTTTAGACGCTTTTGCTTTAGTGCATGGCCAGATGGTGGTGAGAAGAAGAGTGGTCGGGCTTCTGCAGTGGAAATTGTGACTGACTGGGTGATGAAATAAAAGCATTTGGGAAAGAAGAGTGGGAAGGCACCGGACTCTGATAGCTTAGAGCCAGAGGAGTAGGTTTAGGGTAGAGGCAGAAAAGTCTGCACCACTACAGCAAACTTCAAGAAACTGCTTTGTGTAGGAGCTCTGCTGCACTGGTGGCACAGTTAGAAGGTATACAGTGCGGAAGGCAAAGCTCTAAACTGTGGGAAATGAGGGAGGCATAAGGACACACAGAGAACAAGTTTAAGAGACAAAACATTATGTTTCTCATAATTAGAAAAGCAGTCACAAGGGAAAAAAAACCAACCAAACAAAAAAACCCAAAAAAGCAATCATGCCAATAAGTCAATATAACAATATGACTATGTGTATCCAAGGGGACTGAATTCAAACTGCATAAGGTACCTGAACTCTTTTAGTGCCTTGCTGCTGATCATTCAGTATTCTGAATATTGTGCTTTTTATGAAGCTTGCATGAATGTGTGTGTATTCATGTGTAATTAAGTGTTAACTAAGACCCTCTAGAGATATAGGAGATCTCACATCAGATCCAATGCCTCGTTATATCTAGTTCAAATCTCAGGACTGATACTATGACTGCAGATATCAAAGGGAGGGTACACACTTACTTGTATGAACATACATAATGAGCTCTCTGAGTTAGTCAGAGTGGCATCTGCAAACTAGGACACTTTACTTGTTGGGATGAGCCCTGGGATATTTACCCTAGGGCATTTCAGAGACCTAAAAGCAAGGTGGAAATACAAGGAAGTTTAAATCCAAGACTTGCAAAGTAAAGGGTGACTCTAATCTTAACTCCTGGCTTTGGTGGAGGGAGGAGGCCAGAGAGTGTGATTAAAGGGCAGAGTGTCAAGTTCATCCATAATCATCACAATTTTACATTTCTGGGGCTATTTTAGTTTGTGTCATGATGTTAATGTTATTTAAAGTACACTCATTTGTTTGCTTTAAAAGAGACAAAACTGCACATTTGAGAAAGATATCCAAATTCCTGTGGTATTCAGAGGACTCCAGACCTGCAGATCTGAGCAAACCTCTGAGGAGACTGAACCAAGTGTTGCTTTATACCTCTTCTTTTCTTCTTCCTTTCACAGAAGGATGAGTAGTGGACATATTTTTTTTCCCTTTTTTCTCTTTTAAATCAGCTGGGTGAAACAACACAAACACTTAAATGCCGGCTAGTTTATAATTTTTTTTCAGGGCTTGCTCTTTCTACATGTTCTCCATTTTATAATTTATTTCATGTTAAAATAGACAGCTATTAGTGTAAGCCTTGACATGAACTATAAGAATGTGCACCTACAATTACAGCATCTCACAATGTTTGATATGGAAAAGAGGTTTTATAGCTTCTATTTATTAAGTGCCGGTGCTTCTTTCATGTCTAGGTAGATCTCTGAGCAATGCTTAGCATGCTTTGTGTGAGAAATCATGCCTGTCACTGTGGTCCTGCCTTTAGCAGGTGATGTGGTATGGGATGAATTTCTGCAGATTGTGATCCACTGGTTTCACTCAGGCCAGGAAGCAGGTCTGTGGGTGGAAAGTGGAAATGGTGGTCTTCTCAGCAGTATAAAGGAAGTCTCACCAGAAGACAATAACTGAAAGGAAGTTCATATGGAAACATCCCATCACCCACACCACACTGCAGTAAAACCTCAAGCAGCTGAAGGAGGTTTATGGGATCTTTGAAGCATAACCACCCACAACTGTCATCAGACCAATCTGTGTGGGTTTTTGTAATAGTACTTTGGGGTTTTTTCCCTCCTTTTTTGATTGATGGGCATAAGCTTTAACACTCATATATGTGTATATATATACATAAAGAGAGAGAGAAAACATGCACGTTTTCATCCTTTATCCTGTCCAGGTTCTAAAATAAGATGAATAATATGTTAAAAAATATTGTTATTCACCCAAAAACTGAATGAAAATGTCCTCAAAGATATCCTGCAAGTGGGAATCCTGTCATGGTGTAATGTTTAAGAGAAGTTGAGTCACAGCTATAGTTTGGCTCATACAGAAGTCATGATCTTGCTCCCTTGAATCTGATAGCCTAAGCTCAGCTGGCATCAGCAGAAATGCAACCAAATTCAAGCAAGATTTCACTTTTACAGTCTGGGATGAAATCTTTCGTAGGGTTTTGTGGGTTTGTTTGTTGTGGGTTGTTTTTTTTTCCCTAGTTTTTATTTAAATAAATGACCCATGGATGGCTGGGTATGATACTCAGCAGTTGAGCCTCTGTGGTGACGTCAGATGTATTCAGATAAATGTATAGGTAGTCTGCTTTATGTTTCACCTGAAGAACACTGCTCAGAAGCAGTTTGCAAATAACTGTAACCCCACATTCAAGAAATCTGAGTGTGTTAAAGAGGAAGCAACAGCTGATCACATTTCTTTGATTTTTTTTCCATTTTATTTAACATATTTTGCTCTTTTCTTGCATGACTGTTTGTGTATTTTCATTCAGTGCAGTTTGATTTACATCAGGTCCAGCTAAAAATGGGTTTTCAAGTCATTCTCTAAGAAACTGTTCCAGTTCAGTAGAATGTATGAGTGAATGATGAAGCGCTTAGATCCAGCAGGTATGACCCTTAACTGGCTTGTTAAGAGATGTGGCCTCAAAAGCACAGTCACAAAGAAGAAGAGCAGCATGTTTCCATCCATCCAGAGAACAGGAAAGCTGCCATCCAAGAAGGATGCCTAACATATGACAAGCAACAGCTAACACTTACACAAGGCATCTTCTTTTCTCCATCCTTTCCAAGTCACTCTGTCTGCCACTGCACATGCCCAGGCACAACCTAGGTCCTCAGAGCAGTGAATGTTGTTTCCAGAATCTTGGTCTAGTCAACAACCAGTTATCAAGAGATAGAAATGTATAACGTGGAACAGAATAGCAGTGGGGTCAGAATCATGACTTAAAGATGTACGTAGGAATATTCAGTCTTCTTGGATTTCACAGGTATAGATTCATAGATCTATTTCTGTTGGATATTACCTCTAGAATCATCAAGTCCAACCATTGAAATGACACCATCGAGGCCTTTAAACCGTGTCCCAAAGTGTCATATCTACATTTTTTTTTAACACCTCCAGGGATAGTGACTCCACCAGTTCCCTGGACAGCTTGTTCCAATGCTTATTCAGTAAAGAAATGTTTCCTAATATCCAAACTAAACGTCCTGTGAACAAAACCTGAGGCTATTTCCTCTCATTTGATCACTCAATACTAGGGAGAAGAAACTAAAACCCACCTCATTCCGATCTTCTTTCAAGGAGTTATAGAGAGTAACACACTCTACCTTCAGGCTTCACTTCTCCAGGCTAAATATACCATTTCCCTTAGCCAGTCCTTACCAAATCTGTTCTCCAGATGCTTCCCCATGTTCATTGTCCTATGGACATGCTGCAGCACCTCAATATCCTTCCTATAGTGAGGTGCACAAAACTGAACTCTTCATTTGAGATATCTGAATTCCTTCTGCAATTCATGCATTGGACTGCAAGGCCTAAAAGACACAATCAGAGAAGGTTTTTCTGCATTTATTTAAGGTCGTGTCAATAAAAGATCAAAATCATTCAAAACTCCAGTCAGGTTACATCACCCCAATTGTCTTAAGACAGAGCACGTGCAAAGCAAGGGAATGAAATGTTCATGCTGAGTCTCCATTCTCCAAACAAAACCATTACATGTTTCCTTGTTTCCATTATTCCATGATTATATGTTTCTATGATTCTATGGTCATATGATTCCTTTTTTTCTGTGATTCTATTATTCTACAGTACCCTGATTCCTTGGTTCTTGCTTGGCAGTCTCCTTGCACCCCAAAACCAGACAGCACTTCATGTAAGTCTGTCCTGCTCCATTACTGCCCACTCCATTCTCCTTCCACAATCCACATCTGCGTGTGCCAGGCTCACCACTGGCAACAGATCTGATGATGCAAGCAGAAGGAGCAGGTTGATAGTTTGAAGCTGGGAGAGTGGTGAAAAAATGAAAAAGAGAGGAAAGAGGAAGGTCTTCCAATTGCTTACCATCTTCAGTATGCCAAGCAATAAACAAAACCCTCAGAGCTGCCAGCTCCTTCAAAACTGCCATTTTTATCCAGGCTTCTCCACCAAGCAGCTCAGAGTGGTATCCGCAGTACCCTGACACAAAACCACAGGAGGGTGTGGTTCCTGCTTCTGCTGGGTACAGAACAGGGAAGCTATTTATTTCGGGTGCATCTCTGTTCAGTGAGTCATGTTTCGACTGGAAAATTGGCCACAGCTTTCTTGCAGATCTTTGTTGCCAACAAAGCTGGCATGTTACCCAATTCCTCCCAGCTCCTTTCTCCCTCCCTTCATCCCCTTCCCCAGCTTGGGCTGCCTTTACATTGTTAAAGCCCCCATTTAGGAATAGTCATTGTTCCATGTTAACCTTGAAAGTCGGGGAGAAAGGACAGTGAAGGGCGTAGCTGTATGCTATAATGAGCATTTGGTGCTATAGCAGGTGGGAAAGGCTTTGGGGATCTGGGCAGATTAGAAAGAGAGGGGGCTCTAGCAGATGTTGAAGCAGGATGATGTATTGCTGTTCACTCTGGGATTCAGACAATACCAGCACAAAAGTAGAACAGGGAAACGGGGAAAAAAAAATTGATCCCTTCTGATACAAACTGGGCTAGAAACCAGACATGCTTGGAAGTGAGCATTTTAAAAAGAAAATATGTTTCCAGGTCCAGCACTTTCTCGTCACTGTGACTGTGCCAGATTTGTCTTTTAAAACACCATCTTAGGTTTGATTTATTTTACATTAACTTAAGCCTTGAAGCGTTACATACAACTTTTCCTTCCTTTTCCCCCTTCCCAGGCAGAAATTGGGATGGAATGCATCTGAACTTCATCCTCTGTGACACTCACCTCACAGTCATCCCAGACAGGACACATACACAGGAGCCGTAAATAAGATCTCACCTACACAGGAAAGGTCAATGGCACTTAGAAATCCAAACTGCTTTCTTCAGTTCTTATGCAACACTTCCAAAATATTTTAATGGCATGATTCCTAGCCTTGTCATCCCATGTAGCATAGTCAAACTCAAAAGTAAATGACACACTATTACCGCTTAGTTAGGTGCCTAGGGAAAAAAAAAAAAAAAAAAAAAAGTATGTTAAGAGGACTAGAAAATAGACCTTAAATGATGATGCTTTGTCCTATGGAGGACTAACACCTCAAGAGGCAAGGTGCATTTGTTGTAATAAATAATCTGCAGAAGATGAAAGAAAGTCAAGCTTAGCTTTGACCTTGATTTTCATGAATGCAAATGAAAGTGAGTTCCTGGGAGCACAGCACATTGAAAATTGAAGCTTTTAAAGGCAGATACCTAAATATGGATATAGGACCTCAGTTTTGGAGTCCCACTAGAGTAGGAAATCTAGGCCTAATTTCTGTTTCTGTTTGCAAAAACGTTGTCAGAAAATTCACATCTTTCTGAAGTTTATTAGATAATTAAAATTCTTCTCTGTGAAATAATTTCTGATCAGCATATCATCCAGTTTTGCATTCTTAACATGTGAACAATATACAAAATCTGGGTTACTCAGCCTTGACAGGCATGGCTTTGTGTACTGACTGAAAAACATACCTAAAATTGCTAGTATAAAAGAGTTTATCTACAAATTGTCCCATGAACACCTGTGGGTTGGACAGCAGTAGATCCAAACCAGCTAAAGCCAGTCCTTTCTAGCATACGTCAGCTATCCCTGACTTCTTACTCCAGAGGGCTGCTCAAAGTCACAGGGACAATAACCCTCCCAATCAGGAAAACACAATAAAACAACACAAGAGAGATATTGAGGTACTGGAACATGTCCAGAGAATGGCGATGAAGCTGATGAGGGCCCTGGAAGACAAACCTTATGAGGAGAGGTTGAAGGAGCTGAGGTTGCTTAGTCTGGAGAAGAGGAGGCTCAGGGGTGACATCATTGCTGTCTACAACTACTTAGAGGGAGTTTGTAGCCAGGTGGCGGTTGGTCTCTTCTCCCAGGCAACCTACAACAGAATGAGGGGACACAGTCTCAAGTTGTGCTGGGGAGGTATAGGTTCGATATTAGTAAGATTTGCTATTGGAATGGACTGCCCAGGGAGGTGTTGGAGACATTGTCCCTGGAGATGTTCAAGAAAGGATTGGATGGAGCATTTAATGCCATGGTCTAGTTGATAGGACATGGATGGGTGATAGATTGGACTGGACGATCTTAGAGGTCTCTTCCAACCTGTCTGATTCTATTCTATATCTATCATCCTTAGTGGGGTTGTTTATCAAAAGAGGAAAATGCTCTGATTTCTGCAAGTACCAACTTTAATATTTAGAGGCCAAAAAATGGCATACAACAGGAACACACGGAAGTGAAAGTGGAACCATTTGGTAATAATTTATAGCAATCTCAACCATTCATAAATCCAAAGCTAAGGATCAGCCACAGCTTTCCTCCCCCAGCAGAAATTTTCTGCTATCCTCCTCAATAACTGCTGACCAGTGGAGATTGTGCAGGTGGTCTGCTTATTACTCCTGCCTCTGAGGCTCTGCAGGTGATGTCAGGGAGCATCCTTCACTTCTACATCACTCTTGCCTGGAGACAAAGGGATGTGGTGTCACTCTCCAGTGGGAGTTTGGGGGGAAAGTGTACATAAGACTTCCTCCCTCAATACATATCTGTGCTTAAATAAAATATATGTTATGAGTCTATCCATCAACAGAAATCCTTTGTCTCTATTAGTGGATTCTAATTAAATAATAAAAAAAAAAAATTCAGAGAAGCACATCACCATATTAACATTGAGTGCTCTGTTCACCCCCACATGCCCTTTAAGTGCTGGCACACATTAAAATCAACCCTTTTCTTGACATTCATCCCCTTTGTGGCATAGAATCTGTTCACTTCTGCCTCAATTCTTACATTTTATGTGGTGGTTTTTGCTCATGGCTGGAAAAAATTACTGAACATGAAAATGAGATAACGATTCTTAATAGTGCTTTACATGTCAGTCATGCTTTTTATGAACAGGAGTGTTGCATGATGAGCAGCATCCAAAGGAACAGTTTCCAGAAAAGTCTGGCTGGACCCCTTTAAATTCATTAAAAAAAACCCAACAAAACCCCAAACTAAACAAAATATAGAATTAGTTACATACAGGGCAGTGAGGAGCAGCCAAGGTCTTCTTTCAGCATCTAGAGGTGTTAGGTTTAGATCTCTGGTTTTACAGCCAATTTGGAAAGACCAGGAGCAAATGATCACCTCACTGTGTTCTAGTCACTGGCAATTATGAGGCTCCAGGAACATTACTGCATTTGGCTTAGGCATCAAAACAGAAATCTACTGGGTTTTGTTATCCTATATCTGCTGAGCACCAGGCCCAACAAAGGTGGCTAAGGCTAAATATCTCCTTCATTGCAGACTTACATCACTACCATTGCTGTCATTCAGCAGTCAGAATCATAGAATATAATCACAGAATCATAAGATCATTAAGGTTGGAGGATTCCTGTAAAGTTGTCAAGTCCCACCATAACTCTAACTCCATGACCACTAAAATCCATCCCAAAGCACCACATCTACAACTTCTTGAACACCTCCAGGGATGGCGACACCACCACCTCCCTAGGCAGCCTGTTCCAGTGCCTGACCACTTTCTGAGTTATAATTTTTTTCCTATCATTCAATCTAAACCTCCCCTGCCACAACCGAAACCCATTTCCTCTCATCCTATTGCTTGTTACCTGGGAGAAGAGAAGACATCAGTTTCACTCCAATTTCCATTTGCTTACTTGTAGAAAACAATAAGGTCTCCCCTTAGACTTCTCCAGACTAAACAATCCCAGCTCCCTCAGTGCTCCTCATATGTTAGGAGGAAACACACATGGACACTCTTGAAAATAGGTGAGCAAGTAAACTTGAGAAGTTTGAAGAAAAAGAGTAAGAGACAAGTTACGGACTCTATTGTCACAGCAGCTGACTCTTTCTAGAGTCAGTGGTGCTTGGACATCTGTAGAAGTTACCATTTAAGAAAGGGAAAGTAAAAAGGGAAAAGGTGACTAATGACAATTGTTAACTAGATCTATGGGCACTGCTAAAATAAGAAAAAGAAGGGGAAAAAACCCCTGAAATATGGTTTATTTTATTGCTATGCGGGATAAGCTTTGAGCAACATTAAAAAAAAATCTCTGAAATGAAAGGGAAATATGTTTCACAGTGGAAAAAAAAAAAAAAGCCAACAATCTAGAAGTGCTGACTGGGAATAACAACAAAAGCCAGATGGCATAAAATGGCATCTCTAGGGATTATGTGGCATAAGGAGCTGTACACAAAAGCATGTTCAGAGTCCTTAAAAATCTATCACTGCTTACTGGGCATGCTCAGTGTCCTTAGATAGCCACATTAACTTACTTAATGTGCTCTGGCCTTAAAAGCTGGACAATCATCTCTACCATTTAAGCTCTCTGCCCTTAGTTATCCTCAGCAGTTCATCAAGCCTCCTCTGCTGTGCTGTTACATATCCTCAACAATCCAGGATATTTTGCATTATCAGAAACTTGAAAGAGGATCCTTTATCATAGTTAACAACACAAATCACCCCTCTATAGGCATAAGACTCCTCCCACTAGCTTGTTCATTTCTTGGGAATGGTAATGAAGCTTTTAGGAGCTCACTTAAATTTCTTTCAGGCAGATCTGCAACATCACTCAAATGTTTTCCCATCACCGGAATATAAAAGGGCAGGAAACTTATTTTTATCTACCCACCCAAAATTATGCTTTGCTGGATGTGAGTGTGACATTGACTCATTAGTGAAACATCCATTTAAACAACTCATTAACTTAATACCATAACCAGTATTGAACTTCACATTTGTCAAAACTGAAGTTCTCTGTGTGTTTAATTCCAAGAAGACCCTGCCTACTCCTTTTCATCTCTCCACCAACAAGGAAATACTCCAGCTGCAATCAAAAACAAGCCCAGTATCATTTACATTACAATTGTACAAAGTCCCATCAGTAGTTCAGACATCTAGACACCATATTCCATTTGCTTATGGAGATTTACAGAAATCTTCTTAACAGCAAAGAAGATTTTCCTCCTCAGACCATCAGCTTCTAAACTGAGCTTTTTCTCCTTTCTTCAGTGCAGGATTTATTAATATAAAAAGAAATAAATGAATCAGCTTTTTCTAGTTACACAAGAACCCAACACCTATTTGGATCAATTCTGCAACAGAAGTGCTGCCCTGCAGAAAATCTTTGCAACAAGTCTGTTGAATTTGCAGACCTTTTCTTTAAACACATGGTTATGTCTTATTGTAATATGGTCTATAATACAAATTTCGAGACTCGAGATGTTTATTTGTCACTTTTGAACACAAGATTTGCAAGTATTATGATTTTGTTCAATATGCAACTTTCTTCCAGTCAGTTTTGGATCCTACTGGGCTGAAACCCACATTTTCCCGCAATCATTGGAATACTAGATATCCTGCTGAACCTACCTTTAAATAAAAGTTAAACTGCACTGCCCTTATTTTGAAAATCTTAGATCACTGTGAAACTTTACACTACTTTTTTTTGTCTTAAAAGGTGTGTGAATTTGTTGCTCATGAAATGTGCCAGCCTGACAATCCTCAGCCTTCGCGCATTCACAGAGTGAGTGGAATAATGACATAATATCTTGAACGTTTTCTGGCATTGATGAGAACAATTTCACTTCTAATTTTGTTTAAAATTGAGTAATTTCTCAGAGCAGGAAATGAACTTTCACAAAATAAAACTGAAATATATTTGTTTCAGTGACTGTGATATAGGTACTAAAAATGTCTGGGAGGGAAGAGGAAAATAAGCACTCATATTATCTGTATATATCTGAAAGGTATGAAAATCACTACATATTTGTCTGAAATTCCAGTGTGAATTTTCACAGAGTGAGAGAACACCTGAATGGTACAAAAAGGTTATATCCCTTTTCTATTCCCTTTTTATGCATCCGGGTAAGGATTGTGCATTACGAATAACAAAGACCATGTCTATTCTCCACTGTCATCTCTGAGTGGAAGATGACCCTGTAGAGCAATGATAATTTTGTTCCAATTGCAAACAGCGCAGAACTCCCCTGTATTGCCTTAGAGTGTCAAACAATTGACCTGGAAATCACCTCTGCTGGAAAATTAGCTGTGACTAAGTCCCTTGTACCTCTTTCTTGAGAATCAGGAGAAGTTGAAATATGAAAACTATTTAGATGGGGATTTATGAACTCAGAAGTGTCCTGGTTAAGCTGAGATGAAAAAGAGTAGGGAAATATCAAGACAGCTAAGAAAAACACATCTGAACTTAAGGAAAATGTGGTGTTAAGTATTATCTTCCTATCAGAGACCCTGTCTGACACAGCGTATTTAGCAACAGCCACATTACACCAGTCTACTTTAAGCCCTTCACCACAAGACTGTCCATTGTACCATTTTGAGGGCAAAACAGCTGAAGTGAATATCCATGAGAAAACCCATTACCAGAGGGAAATGATTTTAGTATAAGCTAATGGAAACCACATTACAAGAGTAAATTATTTTACTGCAAGCCTATGAAAACCACATTACAATGGTCAAACAATCTCATTTCAAGTCCACTGAGACCACATTAATAAAGCCATTATCAAAGTAAAACAATTTCAAACGAATTCTATGGGGATTCAGTTTTAAATGGCAATAAGATTTCAGTGCATGCTGAAAAAGGCCCCTTGAATGCTATTATGGTGTGTCATCAAATGTACAATCAAAGTTATGGGGTGCTAGCTACATGATTAGAAAAAAATGGGTACAGTATTTTCCAAAATCTATTAATTTGACTAACAATTTGCTATTAATTATCATTTGTGTTCTATTTATTGCTTCCTTTCCAATGCGTGACATGAGTTCATTAGAAAGCAATACATGCAAAATTAATTTTAAAACGTTTCAAGAAATCATTAAGACAACCCAAAAGGCAGTAACCTCATTCAGCCACTTGTGACAAGCACGTGTGCAATATTTTGGGAAGAAAAAAGCTGCAATAAGTCTTTCTCCCTTTGCCTCTCATGTGCCAGAAGCAATAATCGTCATGGACCACATGCTGAGAAGAGCAAGGTCTTGTCTGTATTAAGATGCAAAATAGACTATGGGTAGAAGAAGGAGGGAAATGGAGAGTCTGCAAGATGCCTTTTGAAACCATGAAGGTTAAACTCATATCAAACAAGAGAAGGAAAGGAAAGGAAAGGAAAGGAAAGGAAAGGAAAGGAAAGGAAAGGAAAGGAAAGGAAAGGAAAGGAAAGGAAAGGAAAGGAAAGGAAAGGAAAGGAAAGGAAAGGAAAGGAAANTAACAAACAAGAGAAGGAAAGGAAAGGAAAGGAAAGGAAAGGAAAGGAAAGGAAAGGAAAGGAAAGGAAAGGAAAGGAAAGGAAAGGAAAGGAAAGGAAAGGAAAGGAAAGGAAAGGAAAGGAAAGGAAAGGAAAGGAAAGACAAAATAAAATAAAATAAAATCATTTTTAGAGAGCACTCATATTAGCAGGTCCTTTTCACCTTGTAGAGTGTCCAGCCATGAGGCTGAGAGTGAAACATACTTACCCTCTTTCCATATCAAGGAGTCTCTAATGCTCATCACCAAATTAAAGGGGCTTACATAGAGCAGACTTGAATCTGGTCTCATCAGAATAAGCATATTTTGTTGGCTAAGAAAGTGCCCAGAAACTTACATTTGACTCTACTCAAGCAAAAGCCGTTGTTAAACATGGCTCTGCTTAAGAAAGTAAGACTAGTACCTGACTCCGAGGACACCAGTCTGGTGCCTGTATGAGTGTTCTCTGACACACAGAAGAGGCTGTATCAGAAGAAATAGAAGAAATGCCTTCCTTACTCTGAGTCACAAATCCTGAGTTCTCTTCTAAGGTTGCTTCCGGGTTTACATTTCTGTGAGTCTACTATAAAGGTTAGTAGGTATCAGCTTAGCAGCACAGCTCTAACTGCTAAACTCAAAGCTTTTGCATGTAGAAGACAAGAAACAATTTAGATATGAGAAGAATTCTGGGTTACATCTTAGATACCTGTGGGCTTAATGTATCTGTAAGTCTAGGTAGTGAAGAGAAAGATTTTCCCCTACGACTTTAGAAGCTCAGGTCGTGTTGACTTCAGCTGCCAAAATCCTTTTGTACTCCTAGGTGAAGACCTCTGTATCCTTTGAAATACCTTATAATCAGTAACTGATTTCAATGTGTATCTTTAGATTTGAAGCATGACAACTTTATAACATGGCAATAATAGTGAAAGTTACAATATCTCTTCTGCTACAGAGGACCAGAAAATCAGGTATTGCTGAGTTTTGAAATCATGCTGATGAAGTAGCTAACTCTTGAATTTTTTTTTTCTGTTCAGATGAGAAACAAAATTATGATCCTTAACACATCATTGGTTGTTGAAGTATAGCCATAGCTCTTTTAAAAAGCTGCGATAGAAAGTATGTTAATAGTATTATCAGTTCCAAAAAATTGCATTCCTAGTTTGCCTCTGTGGGTTTCCACTAAGTTTTGTTAGCAATTTAAAATAAATAACAGAAGGATTCTTTGATATTTCCGACAAGGTCATTATTGATAACCAGCACACGATAAAAAGAAAGCAGGACTGCACTGACAATGATATGAAAATAACCCTTACCTCCAGTCTTACCTTGAAGTCCCACAGAACTCTGAAATGCCTAGATTTATTGAAATTCACCTAAAATGTGTTTGTCCTTAAAGGTACACAAATATTTCAGGAAATTCTGAACTTTCCTGCTCTCAGTTGTGACTTATGGACACTAGAAAAAGGATATGTAACAAGGATTTTAAAAATACCTCTTGTTACTGGGAGCTAAACCTGACAACTAAATATAAACACTTTCCTAATCTGCTGTGATTAGAGATGCATTTTTCTCAGTGAATTGTGCCAGAGTAATTAAAGTGAAACTACTACATGCTATTTGTAAAGATCCATGGGGTCTTGTCTTCCTGTAGTGGACCACACATAACTCTGTAGGAGTGAGGACACCTCTGTCTGCAGAGAGATTAGAGTCAAAACTCCTCCATTTCTGCCCCACCCTTAATGATATTTTAATTCAGTTTTTGTCTTCATCTCTAAGAGTGATGCTAAATAGGTCTCATTTTCTGGAAAAATAATAGACTTTCAAAATCAGCATTTTTCTCCTGACTTGCCAGCTGTTTCAATAAACCCCTCAAACTTACTAACTGGAAAGCCTGAGTGCCACCCACTGCAGAGATGTTCTGGGCTTTGATTGTGCTGATCTCAAATACAAATTTCTCTCTAATAAATATATAATTTTCTATCAATAATGGGGCAGTTTTTGTGGGTTTGTTTGGTTGGTTTTTATAGTATTTCCTAAGTAATCAATATATGAGACTTAGGCAAATCCAAACACCTCTGACAGAGATCCAGTACCTCTGCTTGCATCTCTCTTTTTGTTGTTACTGTGACCACTACTTACCAACTCAAAGTTAGTTACATAAGGTTATCTCATTTAAAAGTAATATTAGGCTCTTGAGTTTAAGCAATATCTTTTTTACTGCACGATTTCAAGCAGAAGTGAGTGTTCCACACATACATACAAAATAATAATGACAGTACAATGAATACGGCTGAAATACTCTTGATTTCTCAAAATTCATTTATAGCAGGAAAAATCCCCCAACCAACCAACCAACAAAACTCAAACCAACCAACCAACCAACCAACCAAACAAACAAACAAAAAAAAAATCCACAAAAGAAGCAAAAACCCAAACAAAAAAAACCCCACATGACATAAGTACAACTCATGGCCTTACTCATATTCCAGATCTATCACAACTAAATTTTTCATCCTTTTGTCAATTTCTTCAAAGTCTTACCTTAACTGAGTGTGCACATCTTCATTACTTGTAATTGTTGAAAGAAACAAGAATTTAGGGCTGGTAACAGGAGAAAGAACCCAGCTATAATAAATACAGTAAGACAAGAATACTTGTGGGTTTATATTTAGAACCAGTTATTTCTACCCACAGAAAATTCACAATTGTTGATTAGTTGCAGAAATAAATGACTCCAAATCAAATTTGACTTACTACATGTTTCTACATATTCTTATTTCTATTAAAAAACAAAGAAAAAACAAGAAAAAAAAAAGAAACAAAAAAAAAACCCAACAAAACAAAACCAGGAAAGTTTTATCTAACTAATACAACAAAAGGCTGTGGATCAGCTTTTCAAAACCTTGCTCTTTTGTAATCCTGAATGCACACACCAGTCTACTGGAATAAAGCAATGGTGCTGGTGATTGTCATTGTCGAAAAGGTCTGGTATAGATTCTGTCTTTTCTTAGTTTGCCATTGGTACACAAAGCTGGCTCAACAGCTCCATGGCAGTGTACAGAAGCTATGATAGATACTGCAACTTAAAGAATACCAAAATGCTAGAACTTGAGACTTGGGCACTTCTGTCTGAATAAGATGGGCAATGCTTGATGTAGAAGCATGCAACTCTAGCATTCTCTAAGAGCCTTTATCAGAGAATCAGAGAATCAGAGAATCAAAGAGTTAGTTTAGTTGGAAGAGATCTTTAAGAACATCATATCCAACAATTAACCCAGCACTGACAAGTCTGCCACTAAACTATGCCCCTCAGCACTATATATACATATTTTAAAAAATCCTTTCAGGGATAGTGACTCCATCACTGCCCTGGGCAGACTGTTCCAGGGCTTGACAACTTTTTCATGGAAAGAATTGTTCTCCATGTCCAACCTAAACCTCCTCTGTTGCAGGCAGAGGCCATTTGTTCTTATTCTATTGTGTGTTACTTTAGACAAGAAATCAAACCCTAGCTGGCTCCAACTTCTTTTCAGATAGTTGTAGAGAGCAAGCAGGTATCCCCCGAGCCTTCTTTAGTGCAGGCTAAACAATCCCAGCTCTCTAAGGCACTCCATATAAGACTTGTGGTCTAAATACTTTACCATCTTCATTGATGTTCTTTAGACATGGCAGCTCTTCTTTGGACAAGTTGGACCTTCTTTGGACACAGAGGCAACACACACTCTGACCAAGAAATACAACGGAGTTAGTCTTGAAGCAGTTGTCCATGGTGAGTATGGACTTAGCTAAGAGGGACCTGAAGTACTGGTCAGTCACTACTGGCCGCTGTGGGAAATAAACACATGTAAATGACTGGTCTAGATCTTGGTATTTCCAAGAGGAAGATGCAATGGCTAGACATAGAGATTAATCCGTACTAATTCAGTCCTTGGGCCATTTTGAAAATGCAGGATTGTAAATTCTGTCCCAAGCATGGCTGGAGAAACATCTTAAGCACTTAGGACCCTGCACATCCGGATAACTGGGTTAAAACACTGCATTAATAAAATCCAGTAGACTGTGAGATGGAAGCGGCAGCCACAGCCTTCCTGCTTGAACCCCGCAAGCAGTGCGTGCTGAGCGTATTAAAAAAAAAAAAAAAAAAAAA
>VWZI01001484.1:230407-269149 GCA_013396835.1 Psilopogon haemacephalus | reverse complement strand
AACAATGTCCGGCTTTCCTGGGCCCCCCTTCCTTCCAGAGTTTTTTTCCCATGGTCCTCACAGCAGAGGTGTTCCAGCCCTCTGATCATCCTCATGACCCCTCTCTGGACACTCTCCAGCATGTCCACATCCCTCTTGTAATAGGGGCTCCAAAACTGGATGCAGTACTCCAGGTGAGGTCTCAGTAGGACAGAGTAGAGGGGGAGAATCACCTCCCTTGACCTGCTGGCCACACTTCTCCTGATGCAGCCCAGGATCTGGTTGGCTTTCTGGGCTGCAAGTGCACACTGTTGGCTCATGTTGAGCTTCTCGTCCACTAGCACCCCCAGGTCCTGTTCCTCAGGGCTGTTCTCCAGGCAGTCACTGCCCAGCCTGTATTTGTGCTTGGGATTGCCTCGACCCAGATGAGGCAATCCCATCTGCAAGGTGAAAGATGGTCTTGATGCAGTTGGTCTTGTTGAACCGCCTGAGGTTGGCTTGTGCCCACCTCTCCAGCCTGTCAAGTTCCCTCTGGATGCCATCCGTTCTCTCCAGTGTGTCTGCTGCACCACACAGCTTGGTGTCATCAGCAGACTTGCTGAGGGTGCACTCAATGCCTTTGTGCATGTTGCCGTCAAAGATGTTGAACAAGACTGGTCCCAGGACTGATCCCTGAGGGACTCTGCTTGTCACTGGTCTCCACTTGGACATGGAACTGTTGACAGCCACTCTTTGGGTGCAGCCATCAAGCCAGTTCTTTATCCATCTGGTGGTCCACCCATCAAACCCATGTTTTACCAGCTTGAAGACCAGGATGTGGTGCAGGACAGTGTCAAAGGCTTTGCTCAGGTCCATGTAAATGACCATCAGTTGCTCACCCCTCATCTATTAGTATTGTAACCTGTTTATAGAAGGCCACCAGTTTTGTCAGGTAGGATTTCTCTCGGTGAAGCCATGCTGATTGAACCCAATCACCTCTTCATTATTCTACTGTCTCAGTAGTGCCTCCAGGAGGATCTGCTCCATGATCTTACCAGGCACAGAGGTGGCCTGGAGTTCCCTGGCTCCTCCTTCCTGCTCTTTTTGAAACTGGGAGTTATGTTTCCCCTTTTCCAGTCAGTGAGGACTTCACCAGACTGCCAGGACTTTTGGAATATAGTAGAGAGGGGTTTAGCAACCTCATCTGCCAATTCTCTCAGTACCCATGGGTGTGTCCTATTGGGTCTCATGGACTTGAACATTTTCATGTTCTGTAGGTCTGAAGGTCTGGCTTTTTAACTGCAAAGGCATGCAGTAATCTGAAATTGTGAAGACTGTAACACCATATTTTATCTAGACATATTCCTTGAAAATATAATAACTAAAACTGAGAAAGCACAAGTAAAAGATGTTTAGGTATCTTAAAGAGCTGTCAGAGTAGAAAGTTTGTAGGAAACAGGAAGAAAAACAAAATAGGCTCTTATAAGACCATCAATATGGAGATAAGGAACAAAACGTGTCCGTGTCAAGAATATAGACAAGAAACCCAAAGAACAGAAATGGAAATCTCTTCAGGACAAGTATGCTGTTTTTTTTTTTTTTTTTTTTTTCCTAGATTCAGAAAAAAATGTCTGATTGAAAGAACACTGTGAGATCAAACCCTTTCAGAGTGTATTGTAGTCAGGAATCCAACATCTCAGACATAAAATTTCCCTTCATTTTTAAGTGAGAATATGTTTAGCACCTTAGGATACTGCCAAGGTTGATTGTTATACTTTGATTTTCCTCTATTTTCTAGAATTGTTGTCCATACATTTTGATTAAAGTTACCAGTGTTGCTGCAGCATTTAGTTGTCATGCAAGAGTAGTTTATTTGTTCATTGAGCAGAGAGGGATGAAAATTATTACTAAATTAGACTGCATGCATGTCCCCAGGCAATCACCAAGTCAGGCTCTGCTGACTTATTTAGTCACAAAGGCTATTAAGAATCTATTTTTCCATATTAAAATGAAACTAATTTAATGCACATGCTTTTAGACCTAGTTAATCTTAGATCATCGACTGGTGAAGGGTCCCAGACACTTTAATTTCTTAAGGTATGTTTTTCCTCTCTTTATTCTTTCCTGCCTCATCCCTCTGAAACAGTTATTTCCCTACAGAAATAGGTTTCCCATTAGTTTCTCAAATCATGACAAATCTAATTTACCAGGAACAAAGCCAGACAGTTAGATGGTTAGATTTATTTCAGACGGGAAGCCATCACTTACTAGTGATTTAAACTTTGGTGATCTGGATTTAATTCTCTGATCTACTGTTGTCCTTCTGTGTGACCTTAGACAAGGTGCTGGGTGGGGTTTTTTGTTTGTTTGTTTCAGTTTTTGTTTTTTTTGCTTTGTTTTGTTTTTAAGCCTCTTTCTCCCAGGTAAAAGAAGAAGATCACAGCACTTTCCTAATTCATGCATGTGCTGTGAAAATGTCAAAGTGCTGAGTGGTTGAGAGATGTGTACCTTTGGGAAGGTACCACTGCGTTAATTAGCCTGCAAATCCATGAGTAAACCCCAACGATGCTAGGAATATGCACTGCCTTTGGGTAACATGTTGGATGCATATGTAGTCCTAGAGTCAACTTCCAAGGTTTGGGCAAATCCCATAACCTCTCTGCTGCTCCTTCTGCCTGCTTGCTGTTACATGGTGTGGTGGTTTAAGCAGTTACCTGCCCCCTCACCTTTTCAAATAAACCCTGGCTAGGACTCAGAACACTGGAAGTAGATAAATGAAGCTTTATATTTACAGCAATGCACAATATACAAGGAGATATTTACAATGTCTAACAGATATTTACAAATATATACAGTGAAAAGGTAATACAGAAACACCACAGCCCTCTCAGAGATCAAAATCCCCAAGAAGGGTAACCAACCACCCCCTACCACCTTTCCCCCCTTCCCCAATCTTATCTCACCACCTGTTGATGCTGCAAATAAGCTGAGGTAGATCAGCCAGGGGGATTAGTAGTAGGAAAGAAATTAGTAGAATTATTAAGAATCAGCTACAAAAGACAGAGACAAAGGAACCATGCAAGGAGCAGCTGCATCCAGAGAGGTCTGAAACCATCTGACTATCTATGTTTGGGTTACACTCTTAAAACATTTTTTTTTTCTTTCTCAGTAAAGCTGTGAGTGAAGTGACATGATGTATTTTCATTTCTCAGCCAATAGTCTAATTTCTCACTCAAATCCTCCAATTAGTTCAAACCAGCACACATGGCACCATGTGGACCTGGCACTTAGGGACATGGTTTAGTGTTGACTCTTAAGTGCTGGGTCGAGGGGTTGGACTGGATGATCTTTGAGGTCTCTTCCAACAGGAAGAGTCTGTGGTGTTAGAGCAAGGGGTCCGAGCACGCAGCGCCCTCGGGGGACTCTGAAAGACTGCAGCAGCATTGGCTCCCGTGGAGTTTATTTTCCCAAAGGGCCACCAGGTGGCAGCACAGAACCAGTAATGACAAAGCTCTGCCTTTGCTAACGCTAAAACCTCCGCGAAAGCGATGCTAGCTGTGGGTTTGTTTTCAGTTAACTGACCGGGAATGTTTAAAACTTATCTTAGGAGGCAGGCTGATTTTCCCAATGCTTCTGTGCAGAGAGACAAAATGAAATCAAGCTGAACCTTGAAGGCAAATTGAATATTGGACAGTTCTGTTTCAGAGGGTTAAACACTTCAAACAGCAGAAAGACAAATTAGGGACGTTCATGATGAGCTGGGGATTTGTACCCTCAAAGGTAGGATTTTTTTAAGTGGTGATTTCTTCTTGCTGAAACACCAGGAAGAAGGCCAAGAGGGGACCTTTTCAATGTCTACCTTTTCAATGGCTGTCAGGAGCCAATTTTTTTTCAGTCATACTCAGTTACAGGACGAGGGGCAATGAGCATAAACTCAATCACAGGAAATTCCATCTCAACATGAGAAAAGCCTTTTTTACTGTTTAGTTGATGGACCACTGAAACAGGCTGCCCAGGACAATTGTGGAGTCTCCCCCAGAGATCTTCAAAACCCACATGGATGCAATCCTATGACCTGCCCTAAGTAGTCCTGCTTTGCAGGAATGTTGGACTCGATCTCTGGAGGTCCAATCCAACTCATAGCATTCTATGATTCGCTTGTGAATTGCCACCAAATTAAGCCTTTTACTTATTATTTCTGAATGCCTTTAAAATGTAGTGATGCATGCATCACCACCATTTGTTCATCACTGTAATAGGATATATCCCTCCCTGTAGTATCGTCCTCTTATTAACCATAATGTAAATATTATCAAGTAGCATTTTGAACACTAATTGATGTCAAGACTTCATTTGCTAGGTGCTTTGTACACACAGCTTAACTTTCATCTCAGATACATATAACCCAGACACATCACTCAGAATGTCAATGGAAGTGTACACTTGCAGCCCAGAAAGCCAGCCAGATCCGGGGCTGCATCAGGAGAAGTGTGGCCAGCAGGTCAAGGGAGGTGATTCACCCCCTCTAATCCGCCCTGGTGAGACCCCACCTGGAGTACTGCATCCAGTTCTGGAGCCCCTATTACAGGAGGGATGTGGACATGCTGGAGAGTGGCCAGGGAAGGGCCATGCGGATGATCAGAGGGCTGGAACACCTCTGCTATGAGGACAGACTGAAAGAGTTGGGGCTGTTCAGTTTGAAGAAGAGGAGGCTCCAAGGTGACCTTATTGTGGCCTTCCAGTATCTGAAGGGGGCCTACAGGAAAGCTGGGGAAGGACTTTTTAGGCTCTCAGGTAGTGACAGGAGTAGGGGGAATGGAGCAAAACTGGAGGTGGAGAGATTCGGATTGGATATGAGGAGGAAGTTCTTCACCATGAGAGTGGTGAGCCCCTGGAACGGGTTGCCCAGGGGGGTGGTTGAGGGCACTTCCCTGGAGGTGTTAAAGGCCAGGCTGGATGAGGCTGTGGCCAGCCTAATCTAGGGTAGGGTGTCCCTTGGCATGGCAGGGGAGTTGAACCTAGATGATTCTTGTAGTCCCTTCCAACCCTGACTGATTCTATGATTCTATGATTCTAAATATTATTTCTATTATAAAGCAGTGGAAATGAGGTGCTAGTATGTTAGTTGATTTATTTTAAAATATGTTAGAAGTCTGTGACAAGTCTAGACTGAGAAGCTACTTAGACTCGCATCTAACCCCAAGTTCTCCATCTGTTAGGAAAATGCAGTCTCCCATTAAAAAAAAAAAAATCCTTGATGCCATTCTTGCAGTTTAAAATCACACTTCCAATGCTGAGGGATGTATTGCCTATTACAATAGTAATGGGAATCCAGCATTTTTTGGTGAAAATCATCTGCGTGAGAAAAAATTACTTCCAAGACCTATAGAATGGCCACATACTGTGCATGCATCCTTCCTGACCCAAACCAGTACAACTCTTACAATTTTAGGAAACACATACGTAGTGAATACAATGTAATTTGGGGGGAAATCTGGAGGAGGCAGGAGGAAGAGCATGGTGCCATTCAAACAAAAATTGACACACCATTGTTTGCCTTACAATCTCAAATCAAAAGTAAAACAAAACATGCCTGCGTACTTGAGGTGGCTTAACCTTCATGCGTCTAAGCATGTTCAGTGCAATGTGGGCACTTTTGTCTACGTATACGTACAGTACCTAAAGCACAGAGAGTTAGTACACACATGCAAGTTCAGCAGCAGCATTCAACTTTACAGTTTACACACAAAGAGTGGGTGCATTTTGCTCCTTGAATTCCTATTATGACATTGTTTTCCGAAGTTTTATAATTTCACTTAGATGAAACAATTAAAAAATGTATGTATAAGAGAGATTTAAGGTGAATTAATTGTCATATTCTTATCTGTGTATTAGTATTTGAATCTTAACTTTTTGTGTCTTTGGACAAAACTAAACCTCAGGTTTAGATGCTTAAATGTAGACATCTACTTGCGTGCTGAGTACCTATTTGCCATTAAAGTGAATGGAGGCTAGAGAATGTTACTGCTAGTCAGCTATGAGATGTGTAGAGCAAACTGAATTGCTCTGTAAGCTTTATTGCCAGTATTGATCCATTGGCTTTAAGCTTAAACTCTTACTGTGTGTGCATATCTATATTTAAGTACCTCAACTGAATCTCACCTTTCATGTCTGTCTGACCTTATAATACATCTTTACTTTTTCAGTTAACAACATGCTTGCTTCATCACAAAAACAAATGAAATAAAATTGTGGACCGTAAAAGCAGTATCAGTTTTATTTTGTTCTCCTGTAAAAATGCTTTAGTGTCTTGCAGTTCACAATGACAGTTTGAAGGGTGGCCAGTAGGCTGAAAGTAGAATCAAGACAAAAAAGAGACTGCTTGCTCTGGAGCAAGATTGCTGCTCCCAAGCAGTACATGCCCACAGGTTACCTTAAGGAAATAAAACAAGGTTTCTGAAGGGTAATTTCTCAACAGCAACAGAAAAAAAACCCCACCAACAGAAAAAGAACAAAGTGTACTGAAGGTGTACTGTGATGTTGCAGGCATTATTCTTATAATGCTCCCTTTTCCCTCTCTTTTAACCTGAATCAGATAAATGATGTTAATCAAATTCTGTACAATTTTCTTCTTCATCTAGCATAGTACGAGGATATATTTATACATAGTGAAAGACAGGATCTTTTTCCCCCTGCTACTGTGAGATCAAATTCTTTCATTGGGAAAGGGCTAACAGACTTATCTCAAGGGGTTTGCTGTCACTGGTTCATGGCATTGTGTGTGGCTAGTTTCCAATGTCACTGTTTAAGCATCTTATTAAGTACTGTCCCTGGTCTTGTATACAAAGTTCTCCCTTCTAGAGGGAAGGTGATTTGCTTATATCAATCAGATTTTGCCTTGTGTCTGCACATTGTCCTGCTGTCATGTTTTCTGAGATATTTGCTTTCCCTTATGAACAACTACCCCTCCTTTCTACTTAGTTTCTCCCACACATCTCCTACTCACCTTCTCACTCATGTCTGTAGCAAAAATGAAACATACATTTAAAAAACATAATCTCCAGGTTTTACTCCAAAGTGCGTATGTACAGAGCAGGATAGAGTGTAAGGACTCTGTGCTTGTTTGTAGCAAATATTTATGCTTTTTCTTTGCTTCTTTTAGGCTTGACCTTCAGATAGACCTCCCTTACTTTGTTGCAGAGAAGCTTTCGGCTTTCTAATTTAAAATGACTTTTTGCTTATGGTAAAAGCAGTAAAACTACTTAGGGCAAAGAGCACATTTTGTTACCTAGATACAAAACTAAGAAAAATGGCAAATGCCATTTGGTTTTCCTTCTTAGCCCTATTTTTTTCCCCAAATTGCAACTGGCTTGGAAAGTGGTTGAATCATCTCTACAGCTCCTCGATTCTTTTTCTACATGATGCATGAGCTTGTGCTTCTTGTGTAACATCATTAAGATTAGGATAGGTACTTCCTTTGCCTTACAGGAATTACCTGCAAAGGCACTGGCCTTATCCTTAGAGTAGTGGTGACCATATCTTACCCTGTGGTAGTGGTAGGACCTGTATCTTACCCTGTGGTAGGACATGACTGTCCTCTGGCATAGGAAAGTTTAACAAATCCTGTGGCCTATCCATAAAGTCTCCCTTTATGTCTTTAACAAAAATTGTAATTAGGCTGACCTGAACCTTTTCTCTCATCCACTAAGTGGGTGTGCTGGTTTGAACTAATTGGAGGAGATCAGGTTTGTCAAGCAGGACCTGCCTTTCAGAATCCAGTGAGCTTCTGATGACTGGCCCTAGTCACATTGTTGCCTTGCATTTGCTGCATAATGACACTCAAGATCACAGAATCACAGAATGTCAGGGGCTGGAAGGGACCTCAAAAGATCATCCAGTCCAAGCCCCTTGCCACAGAGGAATCAGCTATACCAGATCACACAGAAAGGCATCCAGGCAGGTCTTGAAAGAGAGGGAGACTCCACAACCCCCCTGGCAGCCTGTTCGAGTGTCCTGGCACCCTCACAGTGAAACAATTCCTCCTCACGTTTACATGAAACTTCCTATGCCTCAACTTCCACCCATTGCCCCTTGTCCTGTCATTGGGCATCACTGAGCAGAGCCTGGCTCCATCCTCCTGGCACTCACCCTTTACATATTTGTAAACATTGGTGAGGTCACCTCTCAGTCTCCTCTTCTCCAAGCTAAAGAGCCCCAGCTCACTCAGGCTCTCAAGAGATATTTCTGTTCCCTTAATCATCTTTGTGGCTCTGTGCTGGTCTCTCTGAAGCAGTTCTATGTCCCTCTTGAACTGGGGGGCCCAGAACTGGACCTAGTACTCCAGATGTGGACAGAGTAAAGGGACAGGAGAACCTCTCTCAACCTACAAGCCAGACCCCTTTTTAATACACCCCATAGTGGCATTGGCCCTCCTGGCCACAAGAGCACATTGCTGGCTCATGGTTAACCTCCCATGCATTAGGACCCCCAGATCCTTTTCGCCTTTGCTGCCTTCCAACTATTTAGTCCCCAACCTATACTGATACCTGGGGTTGTTCTTTCCCAGGTGCAAGACTCTACACTTGCCCTTGGTAAATTTCATTAAATTTCTTCCTGCCCTCCAGTCTACTCCATCCTGATCTGCTCCATGACCTTCCCTGGCACCAAGGTCAACCTGACAGGTCTATAGTTCCCCAGGTCCTCCTTACAGCCCTTCTTGTGATGGACATCACATTTTGCCAGCCTCCAGCCAGCTGGGACCTCCCTGGTTAGCCAGGACTGCTGGTAAATGATGGAAAGTGGCTTTGTGCTAGATAAGTAGTAAAAAGAAATCTCTGGAGATTAAGGGAGCTGAAAGCACAGATACTGTGACAGGATCACACCAACAAGAAGCACAGGTAGATTGAAGTACTTAGGTGCAAATAGTACCTTTCTATTGGGAAGCTCAGGGCATACAACAGTTTAGGTTTCATTTGAAGCTGACAGAAAAATGTAGCCACTTCTGGAGCACAAGTTAGCTTGCCCTAAGACAGACATTTTGTACAGATGAGATGAGATGAGATGAACATTGTGCTGTAAAAGTCTGTATTTCTTTTTATTGATTACAGAGAATTTGCTATGGCATCTCTTTACTGAAATAGGTTCTGTGCAAACTGAACAAACGTTCACAAATCTTTATGGTGGGGAATATGGGAAAAAAAACCAAAACAAATATAATTCCAGATTTTAGAATCATAGAATTATCAGGGCTGGAAGGGACCCAAGGACCATCTAGCTCCAACCACCACTGCCATGGGCCAGGACATCTCATACCAGATCTTGTTGCTCAGAGCCCAATCCAGCCTGGCCTTAAAGACTTCCAGGGATGAGGCTTCCACCACCTCCCTGGGCAACCTGTTCCAGTGTCTCACCACCCTCATGGTGAAGAACTTCTTCCTAACATCCAATCTGAATCTACCCACTTCTAGTTTTGCTCCATTCCCTCTAGTCCTGTCACTACTCAACACCCTAAAAAATCCCTTCCCAGCATTCTTGTAGGCCCTCTTAAGATACTGGAAGGCCACAATAAGTCTCCTCAGAACCTTCTCTTCTCCAGACTGAACAGCCCCAACTCTTTCAGTCTGTCCTCATAGGAGAGGTGCTCCAGCCCTCTGATCATCCTCATGGCCCTTCTCTGGACACACTCCAGCATGTCCAGCATCTCCAGAACTCAATGCAGTACACCAGCATGGAGCAGAGAGGGAGAATCACTTCCCTCGACCTGCTGGCCACACTTCTCCTGATGCAGCCCAGGATCTGGTTGGCTTTCTGGGCTGCAAGAGCACACTGCCAGCTCATGTTGAGTTTCTCACCCACCATCACCCCCAAGTCCCTTTCCTCAGGGCTGTTCTGAAGGCAGTCACTGCCCCAACCCAGATGCAGGACTCTTCACTTGGTCTTGTTGAACTTCATGAGGTTGGCTTGTGCCCACCTCTCCAGCCTGCCAAGTTCCCTCTGGATGGCATTCCTGCCCCCCTGCATGTCAGCCGCATCACACAGCTTGGTGTCATTAGCAGACTTGCTGAGACTTATTCTGATCAGTGAGAATGGCCTACNTTCCTGTAGGCCCCCTTCAGATACTGGAAGGTTACTATAAGGTCTCCTTGAAGCCTTCTCTCTCCAGGCTGAAAAGTCCCAACCCTCTCAGCCTGTCCTCATAGCAGAGGTGCTCCAGCCCTCTGATCAAAACTCTTTCTTTTATGTATTGAAAGAAATGGCTTGTTAAAGCAAAACGCTGGGTGGTTTGGTGGGGTTTTTTTGTTGTTGGTTTGGGGTGGGGCTTGGGGTTCTGAGTTCTTTTTTTTCCTCTTCATTTTTTTTATCTAGAACCTGTGTCAGAAAATAATCCTTCTTGATTTTAAAAATTCACTTTAATGAAGTATGAATGGGGTCACTGTAAACACTATCATCTGGAAATACTTATCATTGTAGAAGAGAGCTGGTAGCAAAGTTGGTTTTCAGTCTTGTTGATAAATATATGTGATCTGATGGGGAAGTTGAACTTAGACATATTGAGCTTCAAAACATGATGCACTTGGTTTGTCGTCGGGGTAACTGGCTTATATTGACACGGAAGCTTTTTAGACTTGTCATTTTTGGGACTTCGTCATAAAATAGATGACTTTCTAAAACACAGGTTTAATGGAGCTTCTAGGGAAAAACTTACCACCTGTGTATTCTGGAATACTGCAAACACTGGTGACTGTATAGCTCCCTTTTGTCTTTATAAATCTAGGAATCTGTCTTCCAGCTGGATGTCTCTGCCCTCTCCCATGCCCCTGTTTCTCTGCAATCTATATCATGTATTGCAATTGCCTTGACGCAGTAACTATTTCCTAAATTAACTCTTGAAATTTCCAAGCACATGATCAGAACCTAATAAATTGTACTAACAATTCTAATTATTAAGGTATGTCTCTTCCTGCCAAGCAGTGTCAGCTGTGATGCAAAACTAGTAATTTGGCCTAAAATAAAACTGGCCTAAAGTAGAGGATGCTTATTTTTGCTGTGATGAAATCATCAATTGCCTCTAAAACATTCATTTTACAATTTCCTCAATGAGTACAATCTGATGCCAGACTGCTTACTCTTCAACTTCTAATAGTTTAAATAGGAGTTCACATTCAGTTCAAACATTCTGACTTAGCAAATTTTGTTTTGAGACTGTCAGACAGAATTATGTCACTTTGATACATGGAAGATTTACATCCTTCAGTGTAGCCTTGCTGTGAGCCTCACGCAAAGGGAAGCTTAACACACAAATCTGAAAGCCAAAATGCTATTGCTGGAGAAAATTTAATTTATTCATTCAGAGATTTGTCCCAGGGTGGACTTTCACCTGGTACTTGAACAGTCTAGACTCCAGGCATTATTCTGCTCTACTGCCCATTATGTTTTAGGTTCTTCAGTGGTTAAAAAACTTGTATGGCATGAACTGCAAAATAACAGAAATAGGCCATCCATTAAATAAGGTTTCTAGGGGATACTTGCAGGAATTGTTTGGAGGAAGTTTTGGAGATCCTTTGAAAAAAAAAAAAAAAGAGTAGATAGATACGCCCTTTTTCCTGAACAAAAAAGCCATGAGGACAATAACAAAAGCAAAAAACTCTTCCAGAATACAGGACCTATTTGATTTCCACTGGATTTCAGACCATTTCCTCTCATCCTATCAATTGATACTAAGGAGATGAGACCAATTCCCACTTCACTGTAACCTCTTTTCAAGTAGTTGTAGAAAGCAATGAGATCTGCCCTTTTTTTCCAGACTAAACAATCACAGTTCCCTCAGCTATCCTCCTTTAGACAACAACAAAAACCTGTTCTCTAGACCCTTCACCAGTTTTGTTGCTCTTCTCTGGACATTCTCCAGCAGCAAAATGTCTTGTAGTGAGGGGTCTGAAACTGCATTTGAGCACAGCTTTTGAGGTGCAGCTTAATCAGTGCTGAGTACAGGGGCATGATCACTTCCCTTCTCCTTCTAGTCACTCTTCCTGGTACAGACCAGGATGTTTCCAGCCTTCTTGGGCACCTGATGGTGTCAGATGGTATCAAAAAGCATTCCCAGATCCCTTTCCTCCAGGCAACTTTCCAGCCACTCTTCCCGATGTCTGTGGCATTGAATGAGGTTGCTGTGACCCAAGTGCAGGACCTGGGACTTGACTTTTTTAACCCTCATACAACTAACCTCAGCCCATTGATCCAGCCTGTCCAGATCCCTTTGCAGAACCTTGATCTTCAAGCAGATCAATATTCTCACCCAGTTCTATGTCATTTGCAAACTTATGAGGTTGCATTCAATTCCCTCATCCAGCTCATTGATAAAGAGAGCTGGCCCCAGTATCGAGGCTTGGAGAGCAGCACAGGTTCAAAGAAATCACCAATGCCCTTCTCTCTTTGACTAGCCTTAAAAATGGTTTTACCTTTTTATTTCATCTCCTGAGTACTTATTGGTTATTGCCTTCAGCTGGAATGAATTTCTTATCGTCTTTCAGTAATAAGGCACTTATTAAAATGGAAACCTTTATTTCATTTCAGAAGCAGGAGAAATTTTTTTTTTCATTATTATTTCTGCTTATACTATCCTTTGAAATTCAAATGTGAAACAAGAACCCTGCAGCATTATGTGCAAAACTGGTCAACAATAGTTCAGCTGTATCCATATACTGGAACTGTGTAGAAAGCAAGGTGTGTAAAAAAATATATTACTAATGTGGGGCAGGAGATAGGGAAATCCAAGTGCTGAAGATAGATTTTGGGAGAAAAAGGATTATTTCAGAAAGACAGGAAAATGAATGGAAGTAACAGTCATGTGTAAAGTAAAAGCTGTAGGAGGGAGGAGGGATAGTTTGATGTTTTGTCAGTTCGGAGTAGGAAGACAGCAGAAGCTGCAAAGGAGAGGGAATGTGTGAAGTCTTGAAAAGATGACTCTTGTAGTGAGCTCCATGAGAGTAAGTGGTGATAAAACTACAAAGGTGTTCAAGCAACCATACAGGAGGAGGGAAAATTAAAAAAAAAAAAACAGCAGCCAGGTTTGAATTTAAGAGCTAATGATGAATTCTCCATTTTGGCAAAAATGATTATTCCTACTTACTAAGTATTGTGTTTGATGGATGAGCATTTAATGTGTAAAATTAATGAAAACCATTTATATTTATTTAAAATCAGTCCGTAAATATTAGCATGTGTTATTAGCAAGCATGGTACTTATATATGATATTTTTTCATTGATAATAGCAATTATTTTAATATGAAAATGTTAGCTGTGTGCTTCTGTCTAGGCTTGACCATTTAGCAATGAGACAAAGTACCACTGATCACCTTATAGTTGCTGGGTCACATGCAATCCATGTTGGTAATTGAACTAGCTGGTAGCTGTTTGGTGACCTGAATGAAATAAGGTTCATGTTCCTTCAGACTTCAATGAGCCCGTATGTTATTTGTTTCAAACCCAGTTAAACAAGTTTTGAGGAATTCTGATGGAACTCAAAGGAAATGGCTCTCAAGCTCTCACTGCAATGAACTCTGCAGTGAAATTCAATCTCAAAGTTTGCCAATCTGGCAACATTCACAAAAGCTACAATCATATTGGAAGCAGGTCTTTTACCTAAAGAATTTCTGTACACTTTGGATTAAAAAATAAATCTTTGCTGAAGGTTATAGGCTTGACAGGTACAATTTAGAATGATTCATGTGGTCTAGTGAGTCATAAAGCTCGTTGGTTCCTACTGTAAAAGGCAGTGTGTGCAATACACCTCTTCAGTAATATAATATTACTTTTCTTCCTGCTTCAAAGCTGTTATGTTTTGATACTTCTTTCCGCTTGTTTAGTTACCTTTTTAAATGTCCTGGCATAAATAAAAGGAATACTAAATGATATAGCTTATACCCCTACAGTTGTTCATGTTTTTCCCAGGAGAGAGAAGAGTTTGCCTCTAGAACACCCAGCTCACCAGAGCATAAAGACTAGCTTACTAGAGGCAAAAGTCATAACTCTAAGGTAGCAAGACATGGAAAACTGAAAAGGTCATTGAAGTTGCTGGCCCATAAAAAAGAAGGAGGAGGAAACTGGGCAGGAAGAAGAGCAGATGTTACATGATAGCATGTTTTCAGTGGAGCTCAACATGAGAAAACCACTGTGCTTTTCTGTGCTGAGCTAGGCTGTTTTAACTGATCAGAAGAAAGTGTAGGCACAGAAAAAAATGGAAGTGAGAAAAGTGAAAGAAAAGCAGTAAAGTAAGGCTGAAAATGTAGCAGAAGCTAAGCTGAAGAATTGAAACTCTTTTCCCCTGTGCATTTCTCCTATTTTTTTTCCACTATCAAGGCAGAATCCTATACCAGTGCTGTTCTCCCCAAGGTGCAGCTCCCCACTGCCATGCCCTGGGCAGGGTGCCCAGAGCTGTCAGGGTGCTGAGCATCTGCCAGCTTCTTCTGCCGAGCTGTGCAGAGCTTCAGCCTTGGGCTGGGTGTGTGGCCTATCTGAGCTCGAAAAGATCAGTGCTCAAGGGCTGTGCTGTGGCCACATGCATACATTTCTTGGAATTACTGTACTTTTTGCTAGACTGTATCCCTTGTCAAAGTGCTGTGGCTCATTGTATAGAATGGTTGTGCCACTGCTTGTGCAGAAAGTCTTTCCCAGATATATTCAAGGGCAAATCACCCCTAATATGTGCTTTTCCAGTGTTCACTGTCCTGTTGGAAGACTGTACTTTCATGACTAAAGGATTGATGCTATACATTCTATTTATAATCACAGAATCATAGAATGGTTTAGGTTGGAAGAGACCTCAAAGATCATCCAGTTCCAATCCACCACCATGGGCAGGGACTCCTCCCACTAGATCAGGTCGCTCAAGGCCTCATCCAACCTGGCCTTCAACACCTCCAGGGAGGGAGCATCCACAACCTCCCTGGGCAATCCGTTCCAGTGTCTCGCCTGCTGGAGAACATAGCTCAGATTTCCTCTTGCTGTTAATGTACTTGAGAATATGTACACTGGCACATAAATTTAAAACAGGGTTTTTTCTCTTAATGCAAACAATGGCAGTTCTGGCTGTAAAGAACTCTCTCTATTCAGAGCTCTGTTTCCTTTTTCAAATATCCAAACTCTTGTTTTACAAATTCTAAAAATATAAAGTTCACCCACAACTCGAAAAATCTGCTGTATTGTTTGGTCCATGGTACAAAGGTGCATTTTCTTCACCATATAATTTCCCATATAAAAGCACCACACTATGCCAGTGACAGTTCAATGAAGAAACAAAGAGAAATGCTTTATATCTTCTCTTCAGAGAAGGGATGTGTATTTCATTTCCTATTCAACAAGACCTTAAAAATCTTCCTATAATCACTGTGCAAACACAAAATAAGGTTCCTTAAATAAATAGATGGCTAAATAAAGCAAATTATTCCTCTAGTTTCTATTTGAGTGACCTACATAGAAATCATACTCAAACATTCCAACAGAAGACAGCCAGACTGTAGTAAGCATTTATGTGACACTGTTCAGAACTGAACCAACTGGTGTTAATATGCTCTACTAGAATATTTTAAAAGAGCATCTAACTCTTCCAATTTTAGAAGAGTTTGATCTATCTGAAATACAAATCTCATCTTTCATTTGGATTATGATTCAGTATTTAATGAAGTAGATCATGCCTTACTTTGAGTCAATGAATGCAAAGGCAATTACTATAATTATTGTGAACTACAGTTGCACCTTTCTCTCCATCTCAGTTGAGTTTGTCTGTAGTTTTAAACTGTAATCTTCCACTGCAGCATTTCTCTTTGTTTGTTAGCCCTCTAACTGCTTTTTCCCACAGCATGCAGAAGAGACAGACGTCTGTATAAGCTGGAGGCTCTTCTTATTTCCATTATGTCAAATTCATTTTGGAGTTAGGCATCAGAAATTGTGCAGTCAAGTTCATTCTGGGCCAGGACATCAGGATTGTGCAGTCAAGCTCAGAACAGCGCTGCTACTTTGCTTGTTGTATAATGTTTCTTAAAGGAAGTCGGCCCCATTTGACAGGAAAAACAAAAACAAAACCACAAACCTGCCTTTGATATGTATTAAGCTTTCCTACATATACTTGCCACTTTTTCTGACCTTTATGTTTCTTTTACTGATTATTCTTAACATAAAGCACATTAATTTAAAGTAGTAATCAAAATTAGATTTAACTATTTGCAATAAAATCATGCCTAGTAAAAATCAAAGAATCACAGAATGTCAGGGGTTGGAAGGGACCCCAAAAGATCATCTAGTCCAACCCCCCTGCCAGAACAGGATCACCTATACCAGATCACACAGGAACGCATCCAGGTGGGTTTTAAATAACTCCAGAGAGGGAAACTCCACAACCCCCATGGGCATCCTGTTTTGGTCACAGACTATCACAATGAAAAAATTCCTTCTTATCTTTGCATGGAACTTCCTATGCCTCAGCTTCCACCTGTTGCCCCTTGTCTTGCCATTGGCATCACCAAGAAGAGCCTGGATCCATCCTCTTGCCACTAACCCTTTACATATTTGTAAGCATGAATGATGTCACTCCTCAGTCTCCTCTTCTCCAAGCTAAAGAGCTTCAAACCCATTGTCCTGTCATTGGGCATCACTGAGCAGAGCCTGACTCCATCCTCCTGGCAGTCATCCTTTATGTATTTATAAATATTGATGAGGTCACTTCTCATTCCCCTCCAAGCTAAAGAGCCCCAACACCCCTCAGTCTCTCGTCATAAGAGAGATGTTCCATTCCCTTAATAATCTTCATGGCTCTATGCTGGTCTCTCTCAAGCAGTTCCCTGTCCTTGAACTGAGGGGCCCAGAACTCAACACAATATTCCAGATGCAAACTCACCAGGTGTGCTGGTAGGGCATAAATTCTGCCCAGATTTAGTTCAAACTTCTGTTCTTTCCTCCTCCCATTGTGAGGTCCAGGAGTTTTGCAGGATTGAGCAACCAGTAGCAGTTTGAACGAAGAAGCCCCATGCCACATGAACAAGTCAGGTGATCTGTGCTGTCCCTCAAAGTGTTAGGGTCGACCCCTGGGCACAGAACTTTGAATGTATTGGCCAAGCAATGGATGCTAATTGCCCATTGGCCAGTTTCACCCTTCAAAATATGGTATTTAAGGAAGGGTGATCGCAGCCGTTGTCTCTCTTCTCCTGCCACCTCCATTGGGAACAGACATCTTTTGCACCTCTTTCACAGTGGCCACATGTTTGCAGCATGCATTGCAGCATTTGCAGCAGCGGCAAAGGCAAAACCCTTTTCTTCTCCTTTCCTCCGGACACGCTCTTTACCTGTCGCATTTCGTGAGTATTTTTAGGCGCAGTTAGGATTTCTCTTGTTATTAGGCTCCCTGTTTTCTAAGTTCTGACTGTTTAAGCTGTTTAATTCAGTGTTTGTAAGCAATTTTGTGCAACTACCTTGCCGACCGAACATCCAAAAGAACCCTGGGGAAATTTTCCTGGAAATCTCGATTATTAATAATAATAATTAAAAAAAAATAATCACAACACCAGGGCAGAGTAGAGGGCAGGAGAACCTCTCTCAACCTACTAGCTACAGCCCTTCAACACATGCCAAAATGGCATTGCCTCTCCTGGCCACCAGAGCACATTGGTGGCTCATGGTCAACTTCCTATCCCCTAGGACTTCAGATCTTTCTCCCTTTCTCTGCCTTTCAACAGGTCAGTCCCCAGTCATGGCACACATTTGTTTTAGTTAAGCTACTGTTTTGGAGGAAGCTGCAAAACAGATTGTCTTAGCCTTTCAAAAATTCTTGCTCATTTTAGCCTGAAGGTAAGAATTTGATTAAAATGTAAATTAATGGTGTCTTTAATGCTGCTGAACGAACATGCTGATTTTCAGCTAGGAGGTTTGGGACTTAGATTATGTTTCCTTTTAAATATTGGGAAATAATATACAAAAATGAAGTTAATTTTTAATTGTGTTCTTTAGAAAGTCAGATTAGGTTGTCAGTCCTTCCTAAAGTTAACACATCTTATTCTGGCAGGTATTGGTGAGCAAAATAGTATGCAAACAGACTTCTGTTACCTATTTGACAGCAACAGTTTGATTCTGCAGCTGTGCATCTTCAAGTGGGAGATGACTATTTTGGCAATGTAGTTTAGTCAGGTGGTTTACCTATTCAACATAATCTGTTCTGTCTAACATGTTTATCATCTTGATAAAAATGGCAGAAGATGGATTTGACTTGCTATTTTCTCTCTGACATTTCCTTTCCTTGCCCTTTTGATGCAGCCACTCAGAGCTGTCCTCCTCAAGTGCCCATCCCACCTACATCCTAACAGCAAAGTGAAATGAGTTCCAGAGAAATTAGCTCACTGTGATGCTTTGTGTTTACACCTGAGGCAATCAGAATGAGCATGCAAAGCGCAGACAGTAGTCAGCTGCCATTGCCATGGTGGCTTCTTGTTCTGTGAAAAAGTGGAAGGTGTTTGTGTAGCTTAGATTTGTCTTGCATTTATATTCATGATTGTCGTAGTTTGAGGCCACAAACTACCCAGGGCTGAAGGACAGAACTGACTCTTACTCCTTTTGAAGAGTAAGGATGAAGGTACCGCACACTGGTTGGAAATTTAAAGGAAGTTTAAAGAGAGACTCTTTACTGTGTGCAGTTCTGGAGCCCCCATCACAAGAAGGACATGGAACTGTTGGAACGAGTCCAGAGGAGGGCCATGAAGATGATGTCCTCTGCTATGAGGACAGGCTGAGAGAGTTGGGGCTCTTCAGCCTGGAGAAGAGAAGGCTTTGAGGAGACCTTATAGCAGCCTTCTAATATCTGAAGGGGGCCTACAGGAGGGCTGGAGAGAGACTATTCACAAGGTGCTGTAATGACAGGAGAAGGAGGAATGGGTTTAAACTGGCAGAGGAGAGATTTAAATGGGGTGTTAGGAGGAAGTTCTTTCCAGTGAGGGTGGTGAGACACTGGAATGGGTTGCCCAGGGAGGTTATGGATGCTTCCTCCTGGGAGATGTTCAAGGCCAGGTTGGATGAGGCCTTGAGCGACCTGTTCTAGTGGGAGGTGTCCCTGCCTGTGGTGGGGGTTGGGACTAGATGATCCTTGAGGTCCCTTCCAACCTAAACCATTCTATGATTCTACTTGTGCATATATGCAAAAGGCAGTCAGGTAGAATGGGTACATCCACAAGGTAAGCCGAGTCTACCAGACTAAAACCATCTAGAGTCCTCCACCCCTTCCACCCTGTCAGGCCTGAGAGTAGGCCATAACTGCCCTCCCCAGCTTAGGCCTACCAGGCCTCAGCAGGCCGCATGACGCAGCTCAACATTCCCTGCCGGCTAGGAGCTGTCTCCCACACACAAACCATGGGAGAAGAAGAAAGGAGTGGTCTTCCCATAGAGACGTGAAAGGAGGACAGGGGAAGGGAAAAGAAAGATATCGGCCAGGCACTGCTTTATAACCTGTGATACCAGAAAATGGAATAGCATAACAATATTGTGACATCCTGGGATGACCAGGTCTGTCCCCTGGGATGGGTCTTGGTCCCTGTAGTTTTCTTAATGGAACCTGGGACCCCCTCAAACTACCACGATGATGTGTTATTAGGATCTCAGTTATTAGATAGAGCTATTTCTTTCAGAGAAGGGGGAAAGAAAGTGTTTAGCTTCTTTATTATTTTATACCTCCTCCACTTTTGTTGATAATTAAAATTAGTTAATGATATTTAAGGGTATATGTATATACAAGACCTGTTCACAAGGTCTTGTAATGACGGGACAAGGGAGAATGGGTTCAAATTGGCAGAGGGGAGATTTGAACGGGATGTTAGGAAGAAATTCTTCACAGTGAGGGTGGTGAGGCACTGGAACAGGTTGCCCTGGGAGGTTGTCTGCTCCCTCCCTGGATGTGTTCAAGGCCAGGCTGGATGAGGTCTTGAGTGACCTGATGTAGTGGGAGGTGTCCCTGCCTGTGGTGGGGGGGTTGGAACTGGATGATCTCTGAGGTCTCTTCCAACCTAAACCATTCTATGATTCTATGATTCTATGTTCTGTCAACACAACTCTTACAGACCAGTGCAATATGTTTCTATGTTGTTTAAGAGAGAATTGTGTTCTTTTTTTCTTGTTTAAAGTCTTCAATCTTAAGACTAAACAAAATTACTTTTTTTTTTCTTTTTTTTTTTAATTTCCTGGACATTCTAATACTGACTGCGTGACATCATCCCTATCTATCTCCCCAGATTTAGGAGCTCAAGAATTCCCTCAAGGCTGTTCCTTGAAACTTTCCTGCAGTTCATGCTACCGCTTCTTTCTCAGTACTCTCTCAAATTATGAAGGGAAATACACATAGATAAAAAAACAGACACTGAATTTTATAGGAAAAGTAACTTTACTTCAAAATTATTGTCTCCAAGAGCACTGAATCAAGGCTGATGTTTCCTTTATGGCATGATACATATTCTGTGCTGCCTAAACTCAAGGATTATTCTTGGAACTCTGCTGGTACTGAGTTAATGAGTACTCATAGTGCTGGTACATCTGTGCCCAGGGCAATGCAAAATCAAGTGTCATTACACCATCACCAAGTAAAAGTAGGGCACAACACCTCGTTGTTCCACAGCAGTAGCCTAAATTGTGCTCCTCTGGGGAAGATTGTGTTCTCCACAGAGGCTGCAAGCTAAGTCCCCATTGACATTTTCAGCTTGATGCATTGCAATACATTAGATTTTAGGGCACTGAAAGCTCTGTTCTTTTAGAATGCTCTTATTTATCATCTTCTAAGAGCATATTCCTTGTGTGAACTTCAGAGAGTTGGGGTTTTGGGGTTTTGGGTTTTTTTTTGGTTGGTTGTTTGGTTGATTTTTTTTTTTTTTCCAGGAGTCACAGGATAACAGGATGCTAGGGGTTGGAAGGGATCTCCAGAGCTTGTTGAGTCCAACCTCCCTGCCGGAGCAGGACCATAGAATCTAGTGCAGGACGCACAGGAACAGGTCCAGACAGGTCTTGAAAGTCTCCAGTGAAGGAGACTCCACAACCTCTCAGGGGAGCCTGTTCCAGTGCTCAGTGACCCCTACAGTAAAGTTCCTCCTCATATTCAGGTGGAACTTCCTGTGCTGTATTTTATATCTGTTGCCCCTTGACTTATTACAGGGCACAACTGAGAAGAGCCTGTCCCCTCCCTGCTGACACCCATCCCTCATATAGTTACAAACATTTATTAGATCCCCTCTCATTCTTCTCTTCACCAGACCAAAAAGCCCCAGATGCCTCAGCCTCTCTTCATAGGGCATGTGCTCCAGTCTATGTGACTCTTGTCATCCACCAAACCTGACAAAAGCACTTGAACCTTTGGCTCATTTCTTTTGGAAAGCTTCCATCAGCCATTGCTTTCAAACAGGAAGATGGGACAACTGAGAACTCTTCAGTTAACTTACGAAGGATGAGTTTTTTGGGAAAGAAAAGATGTGTATTTTCCTTCCTTATAAAGAAATAAAAATCAAGTAAATATATTTTCTAAACAGGTTGAACTGGGAACATTTTGATTCATATGGAATCTTTTTTTTTTCAGAAACTTGAAAGTTCAGGTAGACAATTATATTTATGTGTACAGTCAACAGTTTTACAGCATAATGCAATTTTCTGAATTAGAAACCATGGGATCATAGAATCAGAGAATGGCACTAAGTGCTCCATCCAATCTTTTCATTAACACCTCCAGAGATGGTGACTCCACCACCTCCCTGGGCAGCCCATTCCAATGGCAAATCACTCTCTCTGCAAAGAACTTCTTCCCAATATCCAGTCTATAACTCCCCCAGCACAACTTGAGACTGTTGTCCCCTCTTTCTGTTGCTGGTTGCCTGGGAGAAGAGACCAACCCTCACCTGGCTACAACCTCCCTTTAGGTAATTGTAGACAGCAACGAGGTCACCGCTGAGCCTCTTCTTCTCCAGGCTAAACCCCAGCTTCTTCAGCCTCTCCTCACAGGGCTTGTGCTCCAGGCCCCTCACGAGCTTCATTGCCCTTCTCTGGACATCTCTCTTTGACTTTAGGAGACCAGAACTGGACACAGTACTCAAGGTGTGGCCTGACCAGTGCCAACTACAAGGGAGGGATAACCTCCCTTGTCCTGCTGGCTATTCCTGATCCCAGGCCAGGATGCCATTGGCTCTGCTGGCCACCGGGGCACACTGCTGGCTCATGTTCAGCCTACTATCTATCAGCACTGGGGTCTATGCCATTGCTATAAAAAATTAGTTTTTCTAGTGTGGTGGTTTGGCAGTTGCCTGCCCCCCCCCAACACTGTGAAATAACCCAGGCTGGGACTCAGTCATCTGGAAGTTAAGGAATTAAATTTTATTTTTACAGCAATGCACAATATACAAACAGATATTTACAATGTATAACAGATATTTACAGATATATACAGTAAAAGGGTAATACAGAAACATCACACCACTCCCAGAGATCAGAATCCCTAAGAGGGGTTTCTAACCACCCATGCCACCTTTCCCCGCTTTCCCAATCTTACCTCACCATCTGTTAATGCAGCAAATAGGCAAAGGTTGATTGGCCAGGGAGGTTAGCAGCAGGAAAGAAGTTAGTGGAATTATTGAGAATCAGCTTCAAATGGCAGGGAGAAAGGAGCCATGCAAGGAGCCAGCCACAGCCCAGAGAGATCTGAAACTGTCTCCCTGATCTATATTTGGGTTACAACTCTTAAAACATTTTTTTTTCTTTCTCAGTAGAGTTCTGAGGGAAGTACCATCATCTGTGCTTTCCTTTCGCAGCCTATAGTCCAATTCCTCATTCAAATCCTCCAATCAGTTCAAACCAGTACATCCAGGAGTAATAGTCTGAATATTATTCACATACTATTAAAAACTATATTTTGTCCTGCAAATAAAGATATTTTTTTTTATGGTGACAGTTGTGAAATGCTGGCACAAGTTGCTCAGATTGATGGTAGAAACCCCATTCCTGAAAATATTTGAGATTAGGTTGTATTTGGCTCAGAGCAACCTGATCTAGAGTAAGATGTCACTACTCTTTTAAAGTTTTTTTTCCCTACCCAAAACATTCCAAGATTCTATGCCTATTTGTTAGGCAAATCATGCCTAACAAATTTGGTGGCTTTCTATGATAAAGTCACAGCAGCAGTAGACAAGGGAAGGGCAACTGATGTCATCTACCTGGACCTGAGTAAGGCCTTTGTCCCACATGACACCCTGGTCACCAAGCTGGAAAAACATGGAATTGATGGGTGGACAACTCACTGGATAAGGAATTGGCTGGATGGTCACACGCAGAGAGTGGTGATCAAGGGCACAATGTCCACCTGGAGACCAGTGATAAGTGGTGTCCCTCAGGGGTCAGTGCCGGGACCAGTGCTGTTTAACATCTTTGTCAGTGACATGGACCGAGGAATCGAGTGCACCCTCAGCAAGTTTGCAGATGACACCAAGCTGTGTGGCACAGTCGACTTGCTGGAGGGCAGGGATCTATCCAGAGGGACCTGGACAGGCTGGAGAGGTGGGCCCAGGCTAACCTCATGAAATTTAACAAGGCCAAGTGTAAGGTCCTGCACCTGGGTCGCTGCAATCCCAAGCACAAATACAGGCTGGGTGGTGAGTGGCTGGAGAGCAGCTCTGAGGAAAAGGACCTGGGGGTCTGGGTGGATGAGAAGCTCAACATGAGCCTGCAGTGTGCACACGCGGCTCAGACAGCAACTGTGTCCTGGGCTGCATTAAGAGAGGCATTACCAGCAGGGCAAGGGAGGTGATTCTCCCCCTTTACTCTGCTCTTGTCAGACCCCACCTGGAGTACTGTGTGCAGTTCTGGAGCCCCCAGCACAAGAAGGACATGGAACTGTTGGAGAGAGTGCAGAGGAGGGCCACAAAGATGATCAGAGGGCTGGAGCACCTCTGCTATGAGGACAGGCTGAGAGAGTTGGGGCTTTTCAGCCTGGAGAAGAGAAGGCTTCAAGGAGACCTTATAGCAGCCTACCAGTATCTGAGGGGGGCCTACAGGAGGGCTGGGGAGGGGCTGTTCACAAGGTCTTGTAATGACAGGACGAGGGGGAATGGGTTCAAATTGGCGGAGGGGAGATTTGAACAGGATGTTAGGAAGAAATCCTTCACAGTGAGGGTGGTGAGGCACTGGAACAGGTTGCCCAGGGAGGTTGTGTCTGCTCCCTCCCTGGATGTGTTCAAGGCCAGGCTGGATGAGGTCTTGAGTGTCCTGATCTAGTGGGAGGTGTCCCTGCCTGTGGCAGGGGGTTGGAACTGGATGATCTTTGAGGTCTCTTCCAACCTAGACCATTCTATGATTCTATGATAAGTAATAATTAAACATGTTACCAAAGGATCACATTCTCTAAAATCTGGTGAAGACACTAATTTAAGATGGACCAGTCTGTAAATATAATGGACTATTTACTAATGACAGGGTGAGGAGTTATGGGTTTAAACTGGAAGAGGAGAGTTCTTTACAGTGAAGGTGGTGAGACACTGGAATGGGTTGCTGAGGGAGGATGTGGATGCTCCCTTCCTGGAGGTGTTCAAGGTTGGTTTGGATGAGGCCTTGAGTGACCTGTTCTAGTGGGAGGTGTCCCTGCCTATGGCAGGGTGTTGGAACTGGATGATCTTTGAGGTGTCTTCCAACCTAAACCATTCTACAATTCTAAAATAAATGTATTCCTGACAGATTCAATAGCTGCTATTTGTAAAGTTCCATGGGATCAAAATTATTTTTGCAAGCTTTCTAAAACTGTTAAAATTTGAGTAAAATAAAATTCATATTTTCAATATATGTTCAGCTACTTTGCAATAACGCTTGATAAATATAGTTGCTGTTGCTGGGACTCTGGGCCTTGTGTTTTAGCCTGTTTGCCTGTGAAATCTATGACAGTCAGAAACGGCTTTCTCTCCTGCTGTTTATATGTGAAAAGTTTCCCATTCTTCACTAAAACATTACGAAGTGTAGAAGTAAAAAGACAAAGAAATGTATAAGCAAATAAACTAAAGAAATCTCTCACACTTCAATATAGCCAGACAGTAACACTTCCGCTGGAAAGTAAGATTCAAGTTACTGGAGAAGTTAGTGATTCTATATGTGAATGCTTTTCTCTTCCTTATGATGCTGATGACAGAACATTCAGCATCGCAAATAGAAACCAGAAAAGTTCTGAGCTTTTGTGGATTCCCCACTTTGTTAGAACTCTTCTACTGCCACTGCTTAAGCAGCAAAAAAATTAGTAGCAGGAACCCCACTGAAATTTCTATTAATGTTGAATAGCCAGAGGTGATAAAGCTATATCTGTCAGCAACTCAATTGCTTTCATGTTCAAGATAGGAAAGTATTTTGATGCTATACGAGTAGAGGTTGCATGAAAAGAAAATGGTAGTTTGGCATTCTGCTCTGAAAGTTCTCCAGCCAGTAGTTTTGGAGTTTTTTATATGCTTTGTACAGTTCTGTGTATCACTGAGGCTACAGACTGGGCTTGCATTCTGGCTGAAGGAGCAGTTTCCTTGCCTGCCGTGACATTCAAATAGTGCAGAACCTTACATGTTGTGTTATATTGATTGATGAAGAGATTACCAAAAATGTAAAATGAGTAGAACTTGGAACCCCCCAAAAGTAGTGGTGAGAGGATACACATGGAATCTACACAGGTGTGCAGATTCTCATGGCCAGTCATACCTCTCCCCCTTTTTGATCATGTGTTTTTACTTGTGCATTTGGGCAACTTGACCTCTATACTCATTAGATATTTTAAAACCTATACCTCTGTCTTTCTGTCTTTAATGTTAAACTACTCAGATCTGTTGTTGTTTGCATTCTTTCTGTAGGTGAACGGTATTGATCTTCGAGGTGCTACCCATGAGCAGGCTGCAGCTGCGCTGAAAGGAGCAGGGCAGACGGTAACAATCATAGCACAATACCAGCCAGAGGGTAAGCAAAATAATAAGCTTAAAGACCTATGGTAAAAGATAAATGTTTTAAAGCCACCCATTTAACAGGATGAGGGTGCTGCAGATAGTGTTTTTCCCATGTATCATCAGAAGTCATCTGGAATGAAAATTCGAGCGGCAATTCTGTCCCAAGGAAATCACTGTATTTTGATCAAAGACTTTGCTTTTAGAAGTATTTTATGCAACAATAAGAGCTATCTTTAAATGTGCATGTAATAACACAGTAATCAATGCTTATTTAATAATTTTGTTTCCATTGTTGGTCCTTTTACATTCTTTTCTATTCTCCTGGAGACAGACGGTGAAAAACATAAGAATTAAAAGAAGCACCAAAAGGATCTGAAGTTGCTAGAGTCAGTCAGATCAGAACTAAACAGAAATGCCAAATGCACACAGCTTTCCTTTACTGCTTTTGGGTGACAGTGTCCTTGTACCTCCAGGGCAATTAGACCCAGATAACAAGTGCCTACTAAAGAATATGACAGTTTTCTAAACAAAAGCATCAACAAATTCAGCAAAGTATATGATTTGGTGTCTAATATTTATCTTCCAAGAGTTTAAACTAGTTTCAGTGGTAAGAAATAGGCATTGATCAATTTTATGAGACCAGAGTTAAGTGGCAGAACTCATTATCAGTGACCTACAACCCAAATGACTATATCTGAGGCTTTAGAGGAATTCATGGTAGGAATATTACTTTCTCCTAATAACTAAAGGTGTTTTTTCCCCACAGTAGATGTTTCTTTGAAACTCTTTCCAGGTGAATTTAGTGTCTACAGATGTCCTGTGAAGTCTTCCTGGCACCATTTTATCAGTTTTCAGTAAACAATCCTAGCTCATTTCACAAGTCCTGCTGTGACCTGTCAACACAAGTTGTTGATTCTGCCTAATTGTGCCCAGCCTATGACAGGTGAAACAGAACAGCTCTAATAATAGGTTCCATCAGTCATTTTTTTCAGAGACACTGAGGAGATGAATTAGTACTGTCAGAATTTTTCCAACATGATGTCTTCTTTTGTTTCTCTAGATCACAATGATAGCACGCAGAGAGAAAAACAGCTGGTATTGCAGTTAGGCTTACAATTATGCTTCTGATCTAGTATCATGCTTCCATGTATTGGTTATTTGCACTTGAGTCACCAAACGGAATAAATTAGGCCATGCGAAGAAATGGGCAAATGAGAGTTAATGAAATGCCAATTGTCTATTTCCAGTCAAATCAATGGAATATGTTAATATAAAAATGGATAAGTAATAATTAGAGTTATTTCAAAGAAAAAAATATGGAAAATCGATTCCATTACAGACAGCTTTCTGCACCGGAGTCTGAATAAAACCATGTTCCCATTAGTTCTGGCAGACTTGTTTGCTGTCTGGAGATTTTACACTGCAATTATCACCATTGTGTCTGAGTACTTGTAGCGACCACTGGCATTTCAGAGTTGTTCTGTGCCAGTGTTAATACACAAAAAAATGCATTGCCAGATTTTTTCTATTATATTTGAACTTGTAGTTTTCCCCTACATTTTGTCAGCTCTGTACTATGTCATAATCACTTTTGGTGAATTCAGTTCAAATGGAGCTGACAAAATCCATCGAGGCTTACAAGGCATTTTTAGTCAGTTTTTTTGATAACACTGTTCCATTCACCAAAAACCCTGTTGAGGGCAGACTAGTCTCGACTGCATGATGTCTTTTTAGTGAAGCACAACCAGCTTTCTATTTCACCAAAAGAATTTAAAATGCACTGAAGAGGAGAAGAAAAGGGCCCAAAAGGCAGTCCTGTTGTAGGAAATGATTGAGTCTTTTTAGGTAGTGGGAGTATTTAGGAGTCCTTCAATATGTGTTGTCTTTCTGCTTAAGTATTTCATTTTGAGATGCTGGTTGATGAAAAACTACTTAAATGCAGATGTGAAATTAAATATCTCTTTTTTAAAACATCCCTAACAGCAAGGAAAGATGAAGGAGTTCTAAAGCAGCTCTTCACAGAGAATTATTTAAAGATTTACAATTTCAGAGAAAAACACACTTTATATCAGCATAAACATTTATTTTATTCTCAAGATTCTGCACAACTCTTTTTGTCCTTTGTCTGTAATTTATTCTTAATCTCTTATTTACCATATCTTATCTTGATGTGTATATTGGAACATAGTCATAAAATATACTCTTAAAACTGCAGAGCTGTGCTTCCCTCAGGAACTTCTCACTTTAAAATGCTTCCAAAACTGGTAAAGTACATAAATAAAATAGTCTGGTAGCCTGAAGGCTCTGAGTGGTTCCTACTACTACTTTTTATAAGTGTTTTAGAGAAGATCCTGGAATAGCCACTGCAAATGTTAAGAAGTACCATTTTAATCCTATCTTTTTCTGCTTACTAAGCCTCTAGATGTTGCAAACAAAAATACAAATAAGTATCAGTCAATACTATGAGCCAGACAGTGATTAGCAATTATAATTGTTAGTAGAAGAGCTTATGTTCCAATAATTTTGGGTTTATGCAATAAAGAAAAGCTCACAGTACAGTCTCAAAAAAAAAAACCCCATACTTTATTGTGAGAGACAAATACTATAGGAACAGCTTTCAAAGCTGAAATTTCCCATTCCTCTTTTCGAACAATCAAAAGTTCATCTAAGCCTTGTATGAACTTCCCTCACATCCATATCTATGGACTTGGCAGCAAATCTCATGAGACTGGCAACCCCTGCAAGCAAATCTAGTGCTTGCCAACCACTCAGATAGCTTTTGCTCTTAATACTATGGCACTTTGTTTTCTCATCCTGTCTGGATCAAACAACATTTTTTGAATGCTGTCAGACTTGTGGTTGGTGGTGATGCTTATCTAAACCATGCTGCCAGTCTCTCTGGTGAAAGTGGAAACAGAAGAAAATTCTGTAAAGAATCACAGATACAGTAAACAGAGACAGAATGCAACATATGAAAAGGAGCTGAATAGATTTACAAAGGAGAGTATGAGGAATGGAGAATTCAAGTCTTTTCTTCAGTCCCTGTTTTCCTCATGTACACTCACCATGTTTATTTCACTCATCTCTCTGAGAAACAAGAGAAATAGGAGGCAAGGAGGTATGGAGGTCCAAACAGAAATATAAATATTGTGAAATATTATTAGGAACAAGAGAAAAGCAACTTATCATGAATAAATAAATAAACTTTTTAAAACAAACCAAAAAACCCCACCCACAACCAACCAACAACAAAAACCTCCAAACAAAACAACAAAGCAAATAAACAAAAAGCCCAACAGAGCTCAACAGTGAGAGTCTGCATTTATAGCTTTAGGAACAGCAGCCATAACTCTGGGCTTTTTGAGTCATTCCTTGCTTTTATTTAAAAACTGAATATAACCTGTGTACTGTGTCATATGTACACATGTATTGTGCAAATGGAGATCAACTAACGTTAAGCATCATGTTCTCTAACAATCACTGTGGATGTGGTTCATGTGGAAGTGTGCAGGTGCACTAGGCAACCTACAGGCTTCAGAAAGATGTCGTCTTGTGTATTCATGTACAGCTTGTGTCTGCTGAATGCAGTAGAAGTTAAATTAAAGAGACTTTAAGGACCAAAAGCTATTTAAAACAAAATTAAAAGAGGAATCAGTGTCTTATATCTAGCTTTACTCTCCACTTTTTATTTTTCTTGGAAGCATTTTTATCCTCCTCCCAGGATAGCAACTCTCAGATCTCTTTTAAAACATTGTACAAATATGGAGCTAGTGAGTAGGCCTTTGTCATCTGAAAAATAAAAACCCAAGCCTAGAAAATAATCTTATGATAGAACAGTGTGTCCTTGTTGAGCAATTAATTAGAAAATAAAAAGATATAGACCACATAGGGAAACACTTTACACTTTCAGTTTATTATGCTGGACATATTTTTACTTTAATGGCAACAGTTTCAAATTACAGCCTGGTAGAGAAGGAGTTAAGAAAAAAAAAGGCAAACACATTTTGTCAGTGAAACTGAAATACGTTTTTAAAGGAAATTGAGGTTTGATTGAAATAGTGACAATTTGTCTTGAAAGAGACTGATTAGGAGTGGGGGTAGAGAGAGTATTGGACTCCTAATGGAGGTGGTAAAAAACTTGATTGCACGTTTTAATCTCAAATGCTTATGTTCCTTAGTTCTGTGGCAGTGTGAAAGGGCAGAACTTAGCCATACAATCTTTGCAAAGTATTCAGTGTCAGTGGTCTGTGAGCTGTGTGGTGCTGCATTGCAGTGTCTCTGCAGCTATTCCCTCATGATAGTCACTGGAAGACTGTTAAACCACCCAGAAGTTTCATGTACTTGGAATCATCAAAGAGAGCCAATTAACTTGCTTTCTTAACAGCTTGCATGTAAGAAAAATATCCATTGATTACAGTTTGATTAGACCAGCCAACGATGCAGAGGTCAAAAAGTTGTTACAGCAGGAAAATTTCTGCTTTACCACTTCTTGAATTAACTGTTAGCTGCCTGCTTGGGTACTCTGCACCCACTGTGTGGTGAGTAGCTGAGTTTCAGTTAAAGCTATCAGACCTCTGTCTGGTACTGTGATAGGTAGGCAGTGTCTATCTTTGCAGACATTAGCTAAGGAAGTTACTGGAGAGCAGCTTCTACAGTTATAAGCATCTCATAAAAATATGGTACTAAATTCACTTATTTGTTCTTTTGTTCTTGTAGAAGCTCTGGGAGGCTCATAGAGTGTATTTTAACAGACCTAACTTTCCTAAGCAGCTTTTACAAAAGCATAAGACTTGTCTTACACATTCATCTGATCTACTAATGCATGAGTTCTGCTCTTTCTGATATATAACAGTAAAAAACCAGGGATGACTTCTACAGATCTCTCCCTGAACAGTCATGGATACTTAACTGTTAGCCCCCATTTCACTGCCTGTTCCTACCTCAAAATAGAAATACTTGTCTCCTCTTTTGGCTCAATGGTCACTAGTTCTGTTTGGATGCTTGACCTTTCCAGATGCTGCAGAAGCAAAGTAGATACAAAATAAATGTGAAGAATAAATAATTGTATTTATTCATCTTTGTCTAGGGCACTTCTATACTTAGAAACGTGAATACTGATGTTAATAGCCCCTTTCCCCAGCTGTCGAAAATCAATGTAGCTTAATTACTTGGATAAAGTTGCATTACAGCAGCTGGCTTTCATCCAGAAGCCACAATATCCAATTGCCAAAGAATGCAAGATATTAAGGTTATATTTCATGCATGTGTATTAAAGAATATAACATAATCTTGGTACAGCCAAGCTGGATCTGACCACAGGCCCATTTGATGAGGACCCTATTTCCAGCGTAGGGAAAGAAGAAAGAACAAAAGGGTTGCAAAACCCTGTCATTGTCCTCAGCTGGCAAATATCACTGTGAAGGCCAGTAAAAACAAAAAAAATACGGTTTAGAAGTATGTTTCTCAGGCTGTCCTGTGAGTTATTTTTGTTGAGAAGCTCACTGTAGTTTCAGGTTGGGGAAACTGAGAAAGGAAGATGTAAGTGATAGGGATAGACATTGTGGTGCTATATTTTTCCTTCTATTAGAGTTTTGATTTTTACTTAACAACACTAGAGAAGATATATTGTTCCAAAACTAAGGAAGTTTCTATTTCAGATCCTGATTTATCTTTAATTGTTCATAGCACACCATAGTTTTGCTATGTTGGAGACAAGGTCCACAGTCTTACTCAAACACCAAAGGCTGCTCTTTCTTCTTTTCCTCTTTGTTTTTTTTTTTAACCCCTCCTTTTGCAACAGCAAAAGATGGTAACATCTTTTTACAGAAGACTAAATTGTTTTCTGCAGCTGAATAAATGTCAGGCCTATCCATCCCTTGCTTGTGCAGGAAGCAGCCACTGAAGAGAGGTGAGGCAGACTGAAGATCATAAAATCATAGAATGCATAGGGTTGGAAGGAACTTTTGAAGGTCATTTAGTCCAGCTCCCCTGTTGTAAGCAGGCAAATTTAATTAGATGAGATTGTTCTGAGCCCCATGAAGTCTGACCTTGAATGTCTCCAGGGTTGGGGCTTTCATCACCTCCTTGGGGAACCTGCTCCACTGTTCCACCACACTCATGAAAAGTAGTTCTCCTTCATCTAATAATTTTAACACATTTTTCTTGAGCAGAAGTGCAGACATTCACTAAACAACAAATGGCTTCTTTGTTACAGAGATTTCTGTACAAACTGTTTGACAGTACTATGTGGCTGCAATACATGACTTCATGTAATGTTCTGAATCATGCCAAACAATAGTTCTGTGCTAAAAACTAAAATTCTAGCACTTAAAATAATCCTTGAGTACTCCAAGCCATGTCAGCAGTTTTAAATGTTGAGCTTGGTATTTGCTGTTCTTCTTAGCTTTGATATAGTAAATATGACCGTGGTACCCTCAGGATAAAAGCAGCAGTTGCCAAGATAATATCCCACTTGTCTGGCCATTTAAGATACTCATCTTAGATACTGATTTTGTTCCTCTAGTTGCTGCATGCTATTTAGAATACACAGCTCTTATTTTTACATTGTTGGAGTAAAGTCTTCAACTTTATAATTCCATAGCAAGCTTGGCTCTTTCATTGCCTCAAAGAAAAAAAAAAAAACAAACCAACAAAAAAAAGCCCACCAAAACCAAAAGGCATTGTTCAAAAGAAAAGGATAGTTAAAAAATCTCCTGATCCACTTTCAAATTACTTTCTCACAACATTTTCCCTCTGTTTGCCTGAGAGGTCATCCCCACAGCTACCACTTAGTGCAGATTAACTCTGGTCCCTCAGTGACTCTGCCTGTGTACATGGGCAATGCCCCAGCACATCCAGTTATTTCTGGGGCCCTTCAGATGCCACGGTTGAATAAGCACCAGGGATTACAAATGTTCTTTTAAAGTCAAGCCTTTTGTAGGATTCTCCTAAGACATAAAAGGTTATTCTTTAATTCCTCTGTTAAATTTAAAGATCACATTCCTGTTAGAATTACACAGTGTAACTCATCCAACATTTATTAATTTATAAAAAGCAGAATTCTAATTTTGTTTTTTCTTGCTTTGCCTGAAAGAGCCAGCACACCCTGTGTATGAAACAAGTTATGGCTTTGATATGTTTTCTTAATGTTTTGGTGTAGCTTCATTTGCTTTTAATGTAGTCATCCCAGTTTGCTAGACTGCATTTGCTGATTCCTCATACACTCCTGAGCCTTCTCAATTCTCAGTTTCATAAATGTTTCAGTTTGAGTACTTACTTTGTAATTCAGTCATTTTCAGGTTTTTTTTTTTTTTAATTTATATATATATATATATCTCAACAGGTTTTACATTTCCTTAAATAGTATTTTCTTCCCAAAAGCAGTCGATATCAACAGTAGGAAATTGTGCAGGGAAAACGGTTTCCTTTTAAAACTTGTCTTCTCTTGTTTTTATTCATTGTGATAGCATGAAGTTACGTGGGTTTTTTTCTGTAATTTTTTCTTCAAGCTTCAGTTGTAGTGCAGGTGCTGTTGAGTTTTTTGTTGTCTGTTTACACTCTTTTCTGATTAATTATATTTACATGTCTACTTGATCAATCTGATAGCCTTCTATGACGGTGTGACTAGCTGAGTAGATGAGGGGAGAGCGGTGGATGTTATCTACCTTGACTTCAGCAAGGCATTTGACACTGTCTCATCTAACATCCTCATTGATGAGCTTGCAAAGTGTGGGTTAGAGTAATGCACAGTGGATTGAGATTGGCTGAACAACAGAGCTCAGAGAGTTATGATCAAGAGGTCAGGATGTAATTGGAGGCTTGTAGATAATAGTGTTCCCCAGGGATCAATACTGGGTCCAGTCTTGCTCAACAAATTCATGAACAACCTGAATGAAGGAACAACATGTACTCTCATAAGGTTTGCTGATGATACAAAACAAGAGGGGCTGACATGCTGTCAGCCATTCAGTGAGACCTAGACAGGATTAAGGATTGGGCAGAGGTGAACCTCATGGAGTTCAGCAACAGGAAGTGTTTGGTCCTGTGCCTGGGGAGGAATAACCCCATGCATCAGTACAGGTGAGGGGTTGGTCTGCTGGAAAGCAGTTCTGCAAAGAAGGTCGTGGATGTCCTAGTAGACAAGTTCAGCATGAGCCAGCACTGTGTTCTCATGGTCAAGAAGACAAACAATATTCTGAGGTGCATTAAGAATAGTTTGACCAGCAAGTTGAGCAACTTTATCCACCCCCCTCCACTCTGCCCTAGTTAGGCCACATCTGGAGTACTGTATCCAGTTCTGAACTCCCTAGTTCAAGAGTAACAGAGAACTACTGGAGGGAATTCCATAGAAGGTGACAAATATGATAGGGTACTGGAGCATCTCTCTTACAAGGAAAGGGTAAGAGACCTGCAGCTGTTAAGTCTAAAGAAGAGAAGACTGGGGGATCTTCTCAATGCTTATCAATATATAAAGGGTGGAGGTCAAGAAGATGGAGCCATACTCTTTTCAGTGGTGCACAGTGATAGGGCAAGTGGCAATGGGTGCAAAACAGAGCACAGGAGGTTTCACTTGAATTTAAGGATAAAATTCCTTACTTAAAGGGTAACAGAACACTGTAACAGGCTGCCCAGAGAGCTTGTGGAGTGTTCATCTCTGGAGGCTTCAAAACCCACTTGAAGCATTCCTGTGCAATCTTATTGTTTATACCTGGGTTGGCAAGTGGGCTAGACTAGAACGTCTCCAGAGGTTCCTTCCAATTCCTACCATTGTATGATTCTACATATACATAGAAAAAAAAAGTATTTGTTAAATCCTCGTATTGGAGATAATTGCTTCTCATTGGAGATTTATTAATTAAAGTTTAGTAATTTCCTCTTTATGCTGTTTTGTTGAAGGTAATCATTGTAAAGCCTCATTGGGTATGGAAGTAAAGAATTTCTCTTTTTTGCAACATCTGTTGTATTTTCAGACTCTAATTTCACTGTTAAGTGTGGCTACAAATTCTTCACACTTTTCTTCTTTTACAGTTCACTAAACAAATTTTTTTTCCCCTATGGTTTTGCCCTTACATGACAGCTTCTTCAGAAAATAATTTCTTCTAATAGTGGAGAGAGTATGTATAGATTTGTATACTGGAAGTAGTAGGAATAAAAATTCCCTAACTTTGGTGGTACTACAGGAGTAGTTTTTAATTAATAGCCTGCTTTTATATCTCTGGCAATAGGGGAATGTTCATAAGCTTGGGTTTGACTCTCACTATGGAGGAAGGAACAGTGAGCTGCAGTTGCTAGTGTACTACTGAGTTAGAAGTGGAAAGCCCAGGGAAAAATAGTTTTAGAATCAGATTGAGGGAAAATTTTGACACTATTTCTGAATCCATCTCAGTGTTTCTTATCTCACTCCTTTTTTTTCCTTTTTTTAACTTTATAATTGTGCTTTTCATCTGGATAAAAAACCCTAACCATTCCATGATAAAGACTTTTGTGTTTCCTTTCCTATTTGTTTTTTTAAGCAATAAATTTTACCAACACTTTTGCTAGTTTAATTCTAATATGAAGTCATATATGTATGAAACAATGTCATATGACTTCAGAAGCTTTTCTTGATAAACTGTTTAATTTTAAAGTAAATGTCTATTTACTTTAAAAGATGCGTCCTTTCTTATTGATCTTTGCACTTCGTGAAAATACTGTTTCTTTCTTGGTTATGTTGCTTTTTAGTTCCCTTCAGTGTCAGATGTTCTTCCTTCTTTGATTACAGTTGCTATAAGTCTGTCTTATTTCATCGCTACTACTTTTTTTAGCCTTCATGATGAGTTATGTGACTTCACGTTTATAAGCTATGTACAGTGACTTGAAACTGATCCTGGGTGATTAAATACTGAAGATTCTTCATAAAAATAATGCTTATCCATAAATTTTAACATTATTTATTTTAGAGTTCAGAAGCTCTCCAGAAACCTGGTGTGCTGGTTTGAACAACTACACCTGGTTTTCTCTGCCTTTACTTAATGTAAACACGTCTGAAATTATAAAATAGTCCATGAACTGAATGAAATTCCACAGTAGCCAATGTTACTGACACTCATGTGCTTAAACTACTGCTAAAATACAGGTTCTGTACTATCCCTGTGTGTTTATAGCCCCAGAGAATATGAATACTACAAATTCAAGCTTTCTCTGCAGCAATTCATGTTGAAATTCTTAGCAAGGAAAACGTTTTGGTCCAAAATTAAAAGAGAATTTCTGATTTCATTTTCTCTGCTTGCAAAACATCAACAAAAGAGCAACTATAGGAGAGAACAAAGATCCAGGATATGAAGGTTTGAAGATTTCCCAAAAGATGTGGGGTTACATGTTACTTCCAGAGACATCTCATTCTGAGGAAGGACAAATCTGACTTAAAGAAGCAGCTGTTAGAGTAGCATTGCTAAATATCACAGAAGACAAGGGCATACCAGGGATTGTCTTGGCCCAGTGCTGTGGCTGCTGTCAGCACAAAATTCACAGCAAAGTCAATGCAAGTGTTTCATAATTCATATTTTTAAAGTTTATACTTCTTGACATATACAGAGATTTTATTTTAATTATATTACAGAGCTAGGCAAACACAATCTACAATGCCTCTTATTTTTTAATTCAGTATGTCCAGTGGCTGAGCTCATTACCCAAGGTCTCTTGGTGCAGAAACGTGAGCTTCTCTGAGCTTGTTCAGCCTTTTTGGATGAGATGAGTCTCTTCTCACTATCTGTAGAGGGAATTTCAGTGACTGACTTAGGCTGGATTGACAAAGCTAAGGCTAGATGAAATTATATTATCCGGTATCCCTGGGAAGTAGCTGCTAGTGACATGCTGCAGTTGGGTGAAGATGCTTTCCCCAGCTCACCAGGTGACTGCTAATGAAGCCAGAAATAAACCCTTCAAAATCCATGCCTTCAGTTCAGTCATTCAACCCTTTCTCTCGGGCATAATTCTTGAGGCAAGGTAGTACAATCATTATTTTGATGGAAGGAGGCAAAAGTGAGAAAAATCACACAACTTAAAGTTGCTATTCCAGTAGAAAAATAAGAAAAAGAGTTTCAAGGCAAGGTAGGAGATTTAAAGATTGCTTGTAAATTGGATTTTAGGTACATCAATTAGTTTATTTGAATTTATTTCCTATGGGTGAAGATGATTTTAAAGTGTGAGAAATAAACCAATATTTCTGTAGAATGGGACAAAGACATAAGGGGAAGAGCTGCTCTCAGGTGTTTCTGAGCACTGCACTTGCATGAACAGCTTTTTTGTGAACTATTTCACTTAATAAGAGTGAATAGCTACCCTGCTCTGCAAGCCTTCTGAACCCCAATCTCTGCTTGCTGAGAATGGCAAAGTAAGGGATATTGAATGAAAGTGTAAATATTGATACAGGGTGCACCTAATGGATAGATTATTATTAGGAAGAGCAGAAATGCTATTGAGTAAATATTTGTGCATGCACCCATTGGAAAGTGAGATTTGGGATCCACAGGAATGTATTTGAAGAGCTGCATGGGATGCCTGTAACAGATTTCTTCACAGCTGTTCCATGCCCCGCATTCTGCTTTGGCAGGGGTGTCAGACTTGATGAGTTCTAGAGGTCTCTTTCAACTCCTAACATTCTGTGATTTTATAATTCATAGATTGTAAGTGTGTGAAGGATCAGTAGGAAGCTATATAGGATTACATCCCATACTAAGCTGTACAAAAGATGAAACTTATCTTTCATCAAGTCAGTTAAATGTCTCTGAAAACATTTACTACTGAGCCACTTCTACAATAAATTCCCATTTTTATAATGATCTTGTTCTGCATCATTTTTTCTTACTCCATTTTCCTTTACATGGCTCTTAAGCTGTCAGTTGACAAGAGTGATCAAGACTTCATGAATTTTGATACTTAAAGGCCCATTGAAAACAATTAACTCCAGAATCATTGAAAGAATGATGTATGTCAGTCTGCTTCAAAAAGCCGCCTCTGCTTAATATTAATTTTGAGTAAAAACACTTTTTTTGTATGATAAATAAGTATACTGAAGATGCATACTGTGTTTGATTTTAGCCTCTCTCACCTATGTGGGTTACCATATAATGTCCGCATTAAAGACTTGAGTGAAAGCTGAACTAAATGATTTTGTTTTATTTTAAATTGTCAACCATAGTTCAGTGTGAAGCCTTTAATAATATAATATAATTTATCCAAAAAAGTAACAACTTCTGTATATTTCAGCCTAAGAATCCGTCTTCTTTTAGAGGCACTATTATCTATGAAACATAAGGGTTTTTCCTGGTTTCTGTGTTGAAGACAGTTTCAAAGAAATTATGTTTAATATTTTCTAAGCCTGGCATTCAAAGGTAAACTTCAAAACAGAAAATATCTGCTCTGAGTTATATGAATGCTTATATCTCTTAAAATTCAGTTCAATCATATTTTTGTTAGCTTAAACATGAATTTAGAAGTCTGGCATTTGTCACCTGTTCTGGAAAGTTTGTCATTGGACATCTGGAAATACTTTCTAGTGACTTCCTGATTCCTTTTGCAGTTTGCAAAGGAAACTGCTGAGATTAATCCAATTAATAATTACTAATTTTAATACTTAACTTACAGCATATTTGCTTGTAAATGGCTTACATAAAGTAGCTCATGCAGAAAATTCAGATTTTACAAACTTTGAACCACATTTGTAGATGTTGACTTTAATTATTGCTTCAGTGCTGTTTGGTGCCTAAAAGCACAAATAAATATATAACCAGCACATTAAGAATCACTCAGGTTACTTCAGATTCAGTTTAATGCATATGCCTC
>VWZI01001484.1:173619-230392 GCA_013396835.1 Psilopogon haemacephalus | reverse complement strand
TCCCCCCCCCCCCCCCCTCACCCCGTAAATCTAGATCTTTATGTTTGTTCGTAAAGGACCTTAAAACCTGGTGTTGAACTCATCAGCTGGATTTTCAAATCTTGCTATTCAACATTTAAGGATATCTTTATGTGGTGATAAACTACACAATATAGATCAGGGCAGGTTTTGCCATATGGATAATGAGGTCCATCCCCAACAGGACTTTAAAAGCTTTTCTAAAATTTTTCTTTGCAATTCTGTGTAGTTGTGGCATGTTTCTGTGTATGTGTATATAGCACTTAAATCCATCAGAGAGTCCTTGTGCGAAGTACTCTTGTGCCTCAGTCTTCCTTCCCTCTTGTCTGGGATGTGGACAGCACATGTTGGGGCATGCAGAAGGGATGCCTGAGTCTGATTGGCAAGAACTGATTTCTTAGTTTGCTTTTCACCAACCTGGGCACCAACACTAACATAGATTCTATTAAAATGGTTCTAATATGTAGCCCTCAGGATTTTGCTGGCTATCCCCTTACTTGCAGAGTCAGGCATGTGGTTGTGGGGACTGGGTATGAAAATGGAACAGAGGAAAGAGTTGCTTAATTTGTGAAGTGAGTGTTGTTTGTTGTACAGCTGGGCCCTTCAAGCAATGATTGTAAGGGGTTTGTGTATATGTGTCCATACTTTTCAATATTGTTCTTTTAGACCTTCACTGTGATACACATGTATCTGTGGTTTTGTGCAAAATTTTGGACATCTGCATCACCTAAACCACTTAAACAACCTCTGATATAAATCATCAAACCTAGTTCTGAGTAAGGGTGATCAGCCTACCTGGCTTGGAGACAGTCACAGAGAGCTTGCATCCCAAGAATAGCGTAGTTACATTATTTTTTCCTGCAATTATATGTCCTGCATCTCTGCTGTATTCTGTGAAATTAGTATCTCTCTTAGAAAACAAATTCAGACCTTTTATAAATGAAGACAGCTCAGCGCACAGTAAGTATCTTCTTTAAGACTGACTGCTAGGAATCCTTCTCTTCTGTTTGTAAGCCTATCTTCAGTGTTTACTACCAGAAAAGAGTTTACATTCTTACTGTTCTTGGTCTGAATTCAGCAGAAATGTAAAATTATGCAGTCTGTAGTTACAAAAATTCAAAAGCAAAGTGTAACAGACAGACAACTGTGCTGGGAAAAAGGGCGTTGAAATTCTGACAGTCAGTGACTACTGACTCTCCTTTACTCTGCACAGCTCTCTTCTGATTATTGGTTAAACAGTACAACCACCCTTAAGAACCAGAAAAGTGTATTAACCAGTAACTGTGTTTTTAAAATACAGAGGGCAATGTAATTGATAATTATTGTAGTGAAACTGTAAGTTTCAGTTAGGAGTCAAGCTGCATTGGGATAAAGAATTCAGAAATTAATGTAATTACTCACCAACTTCCTATATTTAACATTGCCATAAAATAACACAAATAAAGGAGAAGTATCTGCAGCTAATGGAAATAACTCCTGTAAAAGAAAATGCTGAATATCTTGAGTACAGCAACTGCCTTGTTCAGCCTTGTTTGTGCATTCCCTTTTAAAAAACGTAATTTAATTTTAAAAGAGAAAATTTCATAAGTTATCGGTTACTTATAAGTGAGTACATGAAATGAGTTTGAAGTACTGGGAATGAAGCATCATTGATTCTGGGCTAAAGGAGCTGCAAACTAGTGTGTGAATGGGGCAAGCCTGGTTGGAGTCTGGGCTTCACTTCCAAGCTGTTTTCAAAACAAGTGCTTTTGTCCCTTTTCTGTTTAAATTCTTTCTTAATGGAAATCTATGGAGTTTAATTAAATGGACTTTTTCACAAATCCAGCTTATTTCGTACAATTGTTTATCTGCCAAATGAAATATCTCAGTTCAAAATCTACAAAATTCAGAAAAAGTCCAAATTATTTCCATTTGAAAGTGCTTTTGTGCAGCCTATTCCAGTCACCCTCACAGTGAAAAAAATTTCCCTCATGTTTACATGGAACTTCCTATGCCTCAGCCTCCACCCAGGACACTTAATAGGAAAGGCTAGGCACAGGGAAGCTGTCCAAATCTGGGTCCAAATGCAGTAAGAGAATGGTTGATACTTCTCTTCTGTGTGAGTAAAGGTCCAGATGTGATTCTATGATGTCTGTTAATGTGAGTCTTACAGTAAAGTGAGTGATAAAAACACATTTACCAGAAAAGTCAATCTTTACCACTGGTGTAATTGATCTAACTCTTAAATAGAATTTCAATTCCTGTGCATTGCCACTTTGTCAGATTCCATGTGATAGTCTACCAAGAATCTACTACTTAGGAGAGATTTTGCCTTTGAAATCTCTTAGTATGTTTCTGCCTTAGCTGAGAATGACTGAAAAATAGCACAATATGATTCTCAGCCCTACTTACCATATCCAAGGGAGGGTGTATTGTCTCTTTCAGTATTTCCAGATTTGGAAAACTATGAGATGAGAGGAGCACTTGATACTGAGACCTTAACAGCAGCCATTGATTTGCAAGTGGTTCATAATGTTGTCTTACTTTTATGAAAGTCATGAATTCTTACACTAGTGAAAACAAGGTCTATTTATTGCTGGTTAAACTTATACTGCATGCTGTACTAGATATCTTTACACTGTTTTTAAGTTTCAAAACTCAGTCATATTTAAACTACTGGCACAAGTACTCTAAATAAAATGGAGATTCTTGAGCAATCTGTTTTCTAACACATTCAGTGATTTACAGCTGCAGTTGGCAATGTACTAAAATTCTGACTGCAAAATTAAAAATAGCGTGTCTGGAAAACCAACTATCAGGTCAAAGGAAGCTATAAAGCCTCAAATAATTAATGACTAGCACCAACTAAAGTGATGGATGGTATTAAAAAATAAAAAGAAAGGTAAATTTATTCAGAAAGAAAATAGTGTTTAGGCTGTTCAATAGCCTGGATTCTAAACTCTGTATAGAAAGAATGCAATGTTCAATCTATTCTTATTTCCAGTGAAAATAGTAGTATAACCATTTGTAATGTTAGCCCAAGTGAAACACCAACATGAATAACAAATTTGACAGTAAGCCATGTAACGAAGGTGATGTTGAAACATGGAAAGAGCAGGCAGTGAGGTAAGGCTGCAGAAGGACAGGTTTGCAAAACCCCTCTGACTGTTGTTTTTTTTCTGTGCCAGAGCCTTGAAAAGCTAGGCAGACATCTGCCCCCAGCTTTGCAGGAGGCATTAGTGTCCCTCATGCCATTGGCTGGAGCCACGAGCCTAACTCTCTGGGGCTCTCCCTTTCCTCTCTATCTCAGCTCTGCCTCTTCTTTCTATTCCACTCGTTTTCCATGCAGAACTGGTCAGCCTTTCATCCCTGGTGCAGAAAAGATCACTTTTTTCCCAAACTTCAAAGGAGTCTTGAACTGAATTTTTGTATAAGACAGTGGTCTCCAATCTTGCAATGAAATAATCAGAAAGAAGAGTTCTGTGAGGGCTTTTTCCAAGCCCAAAGAGGTGCTTTCTCATATTTTCCTTGTTTCCCCACAGATTTTCACTCTCAGTTCATGGTCTGTTGTGGCAATGCCAGCAGAAGAGGGCTTCCAGACCTCGCAGTTAAAGCATAAGTTTGACAACCAGGCATCGTGGGTTCTTCTTAACTCTGCCACTTACATTTGCATTGCTTATCAAGATGTTTTGGTTTTGGTTTTTTTTTCTCTAGGTTTTTCTATTGTTATGGTATTGCAGATCACTTTGGTACTTTCTGTAGTGGTGTTTGTAAAATGAGGTGATGTAGCAAGGGAAAATGGAGCATAATAAGAAGAACTTTGTGAAATTTCCTGAGCCCTGTTCAGCACTTACCATTCACCAAAGCATCCCTGCTGAGTTCTCTGGGTCTTGAAGCCAAAGGGAGTTTTAGTGAGTAATGTGCAAAAACAGGCTCTTTGGCTATGGCTTAATCCCGAGATACGTTTTGTGACTTCAGTGAAAGCTGTGCATGTCCAAAAATTGTCATATCAGTCCATTTTCATTTGTAAAGTACTTTAAGATCTGCTAGGGAATTAAGCTGTTGTTCAAGCTTTCATATGCACTGCCATGAGTGAGCTGGTTTTGTGTTTAGACTTAAGTAACGGTTGTGAGTACCATGACTAGCAATGTATTCTTGGGACAGGAATCCTGTATTAAGTATAATAACTAACTACTTAAAGGAGTTAAATTATGTTTGCATGTTAAGTTAATTGTTAATTTTCAAACATCCTTCTGTAGCTTCAGGAAGATACAGAGCAACTGAGTTGTTTTGTTTAATATGACTTGGGCTCCTAAATCTCTAGCTTACACAATAGTACAGTCCATATGTTTTCCAGGCAGAAATTAACAGCTGCAAACTCAACTAGTGGTTCTACAGTAAGGTGACTTTTCATGCCAAAAGCTGAGATTCCACTTTGTTTGTGTATCAAGACTGCAATGTATTATTAAAAGTGACATAAATTACTTTATAAGTATTTTTCAGAATTCATAAGTAAATGTATTTATAAAAGTTTTATTAATAAGTCTCTTAAATTATTCAATACTTGAAGTCAGATTTTTTGAGTGCCTTCTTCAATAGAGGTTGCCATATAATATTTTCCTTCAAAGAATCCCACAAGGAATTTTCCTCTTTAGAAAATGGAAGCAATGTTTTCAATAGGTCTGACACCAAAGCCTTGCTGCCTCCTTTATCGTAGTTTCCATCATGTTTCACTGTTCTGAGGCAGCTGTTTTCACATTTTCAATTCTTAAACACCCTTGATTTTCTTTTCACTATAACCAGATCTGTAAAATTTCTAGGTTTGTAACTCTTGCCTGAGGCTAAATATATATCCCTGTAATGTATTTTACCTTAAATTATTGGTATGTATGTTCAATTGTAACTTTATCTTAATGCAGTTTTTGTCTGGGAATTATTATATCATGCTATTCAAGAAGTCCTCAATTGCTTTTTTGTGTAAGAAATGTAGATATTAAATAGTGAGATACATTTCTAGAGTATTCTTTTTCTTCTTACTGATTGGGGAGATTTACTTCTAAATATCTGTGATAAAGGTTGTTGGGGATACTGTAGCTCTCAGTTATGGGGCAATATTTTATTTAATTTAGAATATAATATTTCTATGGGTACGGTCCCTAGAAGGCCCACTTAGAGAAAACAATAAGACATAAAAACTCAAAGTATAAAACATATCTTTGACAGCTGACAAAAGCACTAAATAGGTAAAACCAGTCAAGTGTTCAAAGGTAGCAGCAGAGTAATATTGGCTAACATGGCAGGCAGGGACCTCGACTGCATCAATTCTTTGTGCAAGTAGCACAATTAAAAGATAAGGTTTTGAAGAAAACAAGGAAATAGTGTACAGATATTCTCAAATTGTCCCTTCAAAGTGTCAGAAAATCCCTGAAAGAAAATATAAGTGACCTCTCTGAACATGTAACAGGTGAATGAATATCAAACACCTAATGTCACGAGCCAGTAGAGGTAAGGAGGTCTTCCAGATACTGCATGAAGTATCCAGAGGACTGTCTGGAACCCTAATTCTAGTTATTATTAATGTCCGTATAGAGGTGTGGTGTACCAGAGAGAAGAGTGCACAGAGGAACTCAGTCTGACCACCTACACACCGGTGCTGTTCTTGTGCAATGGTCTGGAAGTATGCTAAAAGGTGGCAGAGGATTTCAAAGCCACAGGAATGTCATACATTGTCAAATGTGACAATATCTGACACGGTGGAAGTGTATATGAAAAAATATTACCAAGTAAACTCCAAGTCAATAAGAGTCTTTCACAGTGCTCATGGGCACACAAGATTTACATGACTAAACATAAGACATGTGGGCACACATGCACACACACACAGAGATCATTTCCAGTTCAGATGCCTGTTTGCTCACTCTGTTTTTTACTGTTTTTTTTCCTATAAACTCTTTGATGCAATTTCTTTCCATGCTATAAAAACATTGCATCTTACAAATCAAAATTGTAAAGGTTTTCATTGCAGCACACAAACGTAGCTCATATTTGAATTTCATAGTAACAGTGAAGAGAACAAATTTTAAATGAATCAGCAAATGTGAACATGAGTTGCATTAACCTGATTTAACGCCATTCCACTGTCACTGCTGGCATTAACTCCAACTTCCATCTCCATCATTGTAGAGAGCTGACATACAGATCACTTCTGCAAGCTGTAGTTTGGAGATACACGGTGAGACTGCACGGATTTCTAAATGGTGCTATTGTGATTGATGGCTTGTTGTGCTTTTGCTTACACAAAGGTCCTGTAAAATATGAGTATAAAATTGTGATCAATAAATAAACAATACATAATATGTGATTATTATTTAGGCTCTTTAATAAGTGAAATTAAATCTAGCTTTTCCTAGTAAATAACATAAAATTATTTATAGCATATTAAATGCATTCACACTGATTTCTTCCAGACTGAATTTTTAATGCACAATAATCAATATAAAGTTCAAAACTCGTATTTTTGCATATTGTGTTAAACCTACAGCATTAGAAATCAACAGGAGACAAATTGCAAAACTATTACTTCCCCTATATGATATTCTGTATATAAAAGCTGTGTAGAAAATTGCTTTATATATTATTTATACTTTATTTTGGTTAATTTGTCTAAATAATTTAAATGAAGCTTTTAACAATAGCATGGTAATGAAAAGTAAATGAAAAACATTTAGATGTTCATGAATACAAGATTATGAAAGATAAAAAATTAGATTTTGTTTGAAAACCATGAAGCAAATTATTGTGAATTTTTCATTTTCATCAGCAGGATTATTTTCCTTTAAGATCTTCTTGGGCTTACTATTTCCAAAGTATAAAGATCTAGAGCTTGAGTGTGCTTCAGTTTACAGCCTTATTTAATTTCCCTTCCAAATTTTACTCTGACTAGCCAAGAAATTTAACTGAGATGAAACACAGAAGAGAGGAACAAAAATTTCTTGACTCCAGAGAAATGGGTTTAGAAGCTTAGCAAAAGGTGAACCTTTTTACAAGTTGTTTTGGTGACTGAAAAATGCTGCTGGAATGAAATGACAACTGGAAAAGACACAGTTCAATCCAACATGCTGTGAGATTGTGTAACTTGATCCATACTGATGGGCATATGTGTCAGCCAAAGTATGTTTCCTTAATATTGCTCAGATTTCTGAATAAGTGTCTGTGAACCAGTTAGACTTGGTGATTTTAACTATTTTATTGGTTAACACAGAAAAAAAGAAGTACTCTGCTGCATGTCTCATCTCCAGCGTGCATATCACTGTGGAGGATAAGCATAAAGAATCAACAACCACCTCTGAAAGATAGTTACAGATCTGCATTGTAAACAGTGAATCCTCTGGGACTTATGAGGAATCTCTTATTATGAACAGTTTGCTACTTTGTCATTAGTCTGATTTTACAACGTGATGGTAGATTCTGTTGGCCAGAATGAGTTGGTGTGCTTTTGTGTTCTGCAGAGGTGCAACCTCAGTATATCACAGCCCACATGGGGGTATGGCCTTGTGAACCTCACAAACATCACAGTAAGCTTTAGAAAAAGACTGAGAAGAACTAATAAATCTTTTCTCTCTTTGTTGCGAGGAATTTCTAAAACAATGAATGGAATCTACAGCCATAGTCTTTTTCCTCTTGCAGAGCTTCCTATATTTCTGTGTGTGCGTACACAGTATGTGTGTGCTTGTGTGAATTTCAAACCAATGATCAAAGCAAAAGCAAGTTATTTTGAAATCAGCATTAGTTACAACAAAGTAGAGAGAGAGCAAGACAGACACGTATGGCATTTTGTCAATTAATATAATTTGCATTAAATGAGGATACTTTTTGCTGTTGTCAGAAAAGTCTTATTTGAGTTTAATTAATCTGTCTGTTAGGAAAGACAGTATAAACTGAGTGACATTTGTTAGCTGCAGATCAGTGCTTAATTACGTCAGTGGCTGCTTCTGGATTCCTATCCAGAACTACATTTTTTAAGCAAAGCTTTGACCCGCTGATGAACAGAGGGATTTCCTAGAGAGTATCAGCCATGAGTTCAGGTCCTGAATTTGAGTAGTCAGGTTATGAAACCAGGTACATACAAGCTCTCCGTTTGTTGTAAGGTAGAGATCTACAGGACCACAGGTAGAGGAGCTCCGGTGCATGGTTGCCATGACACCCTGATTGTTTCAATGCAGTTATGGCAAGCAAAGCACTTTTTTGTTGTGTGTCAGTAAGACACAATTAATAAATTTAGAGCGAGACCTCTAATACAAAGTCAGATTACTATATGCCTTAAGCAGTAAAACCATATTGTAGTAGTTTTAAGAATATCCAAGTACATTTAAAATATTTTTTTACAGTAGCACTGTATAGATGTAATTCTGTATGAGTATAGTCCTAAATGCATCTATACTATCCCTACGTATATTGAGATATATCAAGCCTTGAACTGATACCATGCTTCCTGGCACCACCTGGGCAAGGAGATAACCTCTGTAAACAAATGATGGCCGTGGTGTAGGATTAGTTTGATCCACATGGCATTGCCATTCAGCACTTTAAGCATGATTTTATCTTATGAACCTGAATTAACTGGTCTAAAGTTCAAAAAACAGTCCCTGCCTTAGAGTATAGAGTGAATGCAGCCACAGGGCCCTCTGCTGCAAATATGGGCTTGAATTCCCCACCTTTGTGCTGCCAGTTGGGGCCTTTTCTTGAGTTTGTACAATTTGCTCTGGCTATAATATTTTCCTAATAACAAAGTAGCATTGTTTATGATTCCTTTTCTGAACTGGCAATTCAAATCAACATTCGCTTCATGGAAAACAACAACCAACAAAGCAAACAACAACAAAAAAACAGGCTAGAACAAAAGTCTGCCTTCTATGGTTATTTTTCTCTCTCATCCATTTCTTATGGTCTCTGTTTTCTTTATGCCCCACTCTGCTGCAGATTTGGTTTTGCTATTTTCAAGTTTCTGTTCAATCAGTGACCTATCGTTCTTTTAAAACAATTGCTTCTTAGTGTGCTTCACATTTAAGAAGCAATCACAAAATCACAACCTAAAAAATAACTTTTGTTCTAAAGAACACTTTGATCTTATTCAAACCATGGTGCTTTGCAAAATCCAATTAATTTTCCCAGTGTGATTCCTTTTACCCGAAGGAAGCAAAGAGTACAGAATAATCATTTTACTTATTGACCAGAAGCTGAGTAATTCATGGTCTGTTTCGCATGTTTTTACCAATGTTTGCTAATGTTTGGGTTGTGGATGCTACAGCGGATGTTTATTTCCTTGTAGGTGAATATTTGTAGCAGCTTTGGTTTCATAATATTATAAAACATTTTAAATGTCAGAGCACACTTGAATTGTCATTCTATATAAAAATTCAGATTATTTTTTTTTTTACATTCAGCATTAGCTTGCAGATTACTTTAAAAAGAAATTTATTGCTGCTTATCAAGATGAGATGAATATCATGTTATAAGAACTTTGTTTCTATATGCCTTCTGGCTGGTCTTTATTTTCTTCGTCTTCTTGTCTACATTTCATTTCCTTCTTTTCTGTATTGTATCCTGATTTTTGATTCGTAAAAGAATGGTCTTACAGTATGTCTTCAGTGGAGTGCTTACTGCATTGGGTTAAGCCTATGTTTTATTTAAATCTGGAGGAATTTGCTCTTGGCAATAAATCATCCAAGTTCTTTAATGGATTGTTTATAAATATTGCAACTGTTCTCTACTCAGCCTTGAGATTAAGCTGCTCTTAATTCAGTATTTTTACATTAGGCTTGATTCTCCTCTNAAAAAAAAAAAAATCCCAAAACCAAAGCAAAACAAAACAAAACAAAACATCAAAAATATGGCAGAAATGACAAGAATTTAATGACACTGATCTGAAACACCTTTGGTCCAGTTCTGAACATAGCCCAGATAGGAGACACGTTAGAGAATTGCAGTGGTCTTTAGAAGTATGGCTCAGGTGCATCTGTAGCTTGGCTATTCAAAGCTTTGGTTCAACATTGAATTAATTTGCTTGTTCTGTGTTCCTGCATCTTACTTATTTTAATTCTGTCCAGGTTCCACTTTACATTTCTTATCCCTATTTTTAAGATGTTTTATTTTATTCTCATTTGTCTTGTTCTCACTTCAGTCATTCAAATCCATTGGTGACTGCCTGACCAAAGCTTTTATGGAATATGCTTTATCCATGTATAATTTTACTTCTTGATTTCATATTATGACGTCTTTCTGTATTACTGTCTAAACAAGAACTAGTTTCTGTGTAGCAATCCCTTACAGTTTCCTGTGTAAATACACAATCTTTTGTTACACTTTCAGATATCTTCCTTAATGCATTGCTTCTGTTTATTGTCTCTATCCTTATGGTTAACTAGTTCAAATTCTCCATTACTCTTAATTTATTTGTTTTCCCTACAGTCCTCTAAGAGACTTCTGTTTTGCCTTTTTGTTATTGTTTCTAATGAGAAAGTTGAAACTGGTTGATGACTTTTCAGTGTAGTAGGTTTCATTAGAAAATGTCAATTGCACAGAACTGGCTTTTTGAAAACTCTATATGGCAACTGGAAAATGAGGAAATTTGCTGTCACATGTGTGAGTCAGAGTTTACGGCTCCCAATTCCCTTAGTTCCTTACTATCTCTGTACTCAGAGCAATCTGTTCCTGCAGACCATTCAACTCAAGTAGCTTCAACAGTTTCAAGATCAAGCCTGAAAATGGAAAAGAAGTTTTCAGTTCCTATTTGAGAGAATTTTGCCTCCAAATGTGGTGGAGAGTGTGTTTCTGACTCTGCAAACCTCTCCATCCTGGCAGTATGCACAACTGTAGTATGGATGGAGCAGAGTTCAGCTGTTCCTGCTCTCTCCAGTCCACTGAGACAGTGTGCATTGCACTGAGTACTTGTGTAGAGCTCTTCTGACCAAGGCATTTTAGGTTATACTCATATTATCTCTGTACACCTAATCTCAGACTCTCAGAGTTTAGTGTACGTATTCTGTGTACCTCTATCCCCACTCATCCACAGACTTCCCTCACCTCTCTTCTGCTGTTCTCTCTGTTTCCTATTCAAAAATCTCTGCCTCTACTTCTTTTCTTTTTCCTTCCCAGTCACCAGCTGTCTTACAGTTTAACTTCTTTCCCTTGCTCGGTCTATTTATTCTTCTGGTAAGACATATCCCAACAGACCACATCTGGAAAGCACCAAAGTGCTTCCTTGTGCCATACAAAGCTGAATTTCTTCTGAACACATCAATTTGAGATCCAGTCATTTGCAACAGTGCAAAAGGATAGACCAGCTGAAACATCCGTCCCACCTCACTTGTGTTTGTTCCCAAGGTCTGTGGCCCCAGCATGACTGGCTTTTCTCCCTGATATGAAGAACAACATTAGTTTTCTTTCTGAACATTCCACTTTAAAGGTCTGCAGAAAGAAAATTTAGTTCAAGCTGAATGCTGTAGATGAGTCTCAAAGCCTCCTTCATGTGGAAGTTACTCCTTTTTTTATATAATACTTCTCCAATACTAACCAAACTTTCTAAGTGATTTTCTGCATACCACTGTATCTTTTTAATGGCACAGTTTCAATGCTGCATTGCTCATTGAACCACAGTTTGGATCAACATTGTATTAAATTGTTGTTGCACTCATTATACACTGAAAAATTAATGGTTGTTAAAATAAGTATTGTTTTATGATAAAGGTTACTATAGTCGAAGTTGCATAGAAAATGAGCATATGCCTTTTATTCAAATAGTGTGATCCACATGGCACGTTCCTGGGGGCAGATTTACTCCTATGAGCTTCGCAGGTACAAACAGCCCAAACTGATCTCAGTGAAAAGATGTTATTGTCTTCAGCCTTCCTCCAGAATTTTTCAAGTCTTAAATTTGTAGCTGAGGCTCAGCTGGAGTTCTATAGATTGGCATCTGTCACATGTGTTGACAAAACATGTCTCACAAGCATTATTAGTCATTGTTTTTCCGGCACGGGCTTTCTTCTCCTGTGGGCCACAAATCTGACTTCAACACAGAAACTCCATTCTGCCTTTTACAGCATGGAGATCGTAAGAAACAATGATGACTATAAGGAGAAGAATATAGCAAGTTAATAAGAATTCAAATCAGATTTTCTGGCAGATTTTAATTACTGTGTTCCCTGCTTCTGATCCTGTTCACCCTCTTGTCTGTGGCTGCTGCTCTGTAGCATAGCCAGTAGTGCATCTCATTTGGCTGCCCCAACCAACGCATATTTCATTCTTCTGAGGGTCTCACAAATGCAGGAATTATTTTAGGTAGAGGACCTGTGGTTTGATTCTCTTTCTGAGAGGAATAAGATTTTTCTCATCGACAACCAAGACTTTGTATCTTCTCTGAGTTTTCTTGTGCATTTTTGAAACTCACAGTTTTCCTTTCTATGATTTAACACCAGGTGGGTCACATTCTTCTGGCAAGACACAATGTCAAAATCAAATCAATTTTCAGAGCAGTAACTGCATAATGGGAATATTTATCTATGGATGTGGGAGAGAGAGTGCAGAGGTGCCTGCCCTTCTACCCTCTTCCTGGCCTTCAACATGACCAGGAGCACAGTACCACTCCTTCCCTCTGCAAAATGTTTGAGTCACTCATTTACTCTCCTCAGATCAGGTTTTCAAGTACTGTCAACCTCATGAAACCAGCACAGCAATTACATCCAGAAATGTGGCAAATCACATCATTGTTGAACTGGCTGTTTGGGGAAATAAGCCATTCTCAGGGGGGTTTACTGGCTGCCTGAAGAGATAGATATATTAGGCTGGTATCTTGGGATGCATTTGTTTATCAGGAAGGAACAAAGAAATTGGTATGAGCAGGAAGGGGGGTTTATTCTGCAATGGGGAGTTTCTGTCAACTGCAATTTCTTTTTAAACCAACTCTAAATGTCACCATAATGATTCTGCTTTTAAAAACCTGCATGTGATTTATACAATCTGTCTGCTGTTCATGGAACTGAACTGTATGAGTATTTAGCTATCAGCAGAGGGAGCATACCATGCCCCGTAGGGAGCAGCTAACTAGTCCAAGTCCACAAGACAGCTCATCTACTGCAAACAGTGGGTGCTTCACAGCAGTAAAGTATAATAATGGGATGAAGGTGTCTGCTACTTTGGCAGCTAGAGCAGTTCTAAAGGCAAAGGAGCCCTGAGACAGGGAAGTTTCACTGAGTCACCTGTCCCCGTGACAGTGCAGAAGCAGAGGCAAGGGATGATGGTGGGCTGGAGGTAGGCCTGTTATTGCTACTGTCAAGATGATAATAAAACTTTAACAAAGTCAGAAGAAGCAATTTAGAAGAAAAAGGCATTCGAGTTCAGTGCCAGCTCCCCAAAGAGTCCAGCTCCCAATCCAGCTATCTCCCCTGAAACTTTCAGAGCCTTATGAGCAGCAACGATAACTGAAAGACAGTGCAAGATGCTGTCAGAAAGTTTTTTATTTCTGTGTTTTGCCATGGACACAAAACCAAAAGATTTTCAATGTTGCCTTGCATTTGAACCACCAGGAGTTATTCACACTTGGATTTCCTCTGGTGTTATGAAATCTTGCATAGATGGATCAAGAGATTTACAGGAAACCTTTTTAACTAGTCTAAATTTAATGTTGATTTATATTATAGCATAGTAGCTCTGTTAGAAGTAGGAACTAAAGAATGACAAGGGAGAGAGTGCTATGGCTTCAATATATATAGCTGCCTTTTGTTCACAATTGGTGTGGGGCATTTCAAACTGAAACAAAATCACCTTGCACTAAGGACCAGAGTAAAAAAGCCCAGCAACAATATACTAAAGAACATCTAGTTGCAACTATTGTTTATGTGCAAAGAAACTAAAGAACTAGTGTGTGCGTGTTTGAGCAATATTGTATTATGGTTGTATTATGGATAATGAATACACTTTCTAATATAAATGTTTTCTATCACAAAGAGTGAAATGAAAAATAATACAAACAGAAAGCCAAACATATAAGAAAAATCTTTTGAAGGTTGCAGAAGGTCCTGACTGGCAGATGTTGTGTCATACTTTATGAGCATTTGTGCGTGCTCCTTTTATTTAGTTGAATTGAGTGGACTCTTCTTGAGAGAAGAGGACCCCAAGGTGCTGATCCCATGTACAAGTCAAGACAAGGAGACAAAAAATTGGAGCCAAGTGTGGAAGAGGTTTGGGGTTTTTTTTGTGTTTTGGAAGACATGCATGATTTTCTTTGCTGTTTTTAAAATACAGGGAGCACTTGTTGCTATAGGGAGCATGAAATGATCTCTTCCATGCAAGTAGTGTGCATCTTACATGTGAGTTTTATTTCAGGAGTGGGACATGGATCCACCTCTCTCCACTTCTGCTGCAGCTGTGTACAGGATCTGTAGGTTTATAGTCGTTGTCTTCAGTGTGTGACAGACTGTGAGAGCAGCACAGGGATTCATAATAGGTGCAAGATCAAGCCATATCTGCATGCTTCTTTGGTGGTGGGTTTTTTGGAGTTTTTTCCAGTTTAGCATGCAGAGACCACTGTCTGGTGGTAGTTTTTTCTGCTAAAAAGGTCTTTCTACTTCTTTCTAATATGTGTATTGTTCCTGGAACTTGCATGATCCCCTTGGAAGGTATCACTTTCTGTGGCGTAGATGTGCAGAAGAGGGTGTGAGACACAAAGGAAATAAGGTGGCAAAATTTTGAAGACATTATAAAGGATTACATCTAAATTACGTTTAGTCATAGTCCAGAAGATAAGGTTGAAAAAAAAATTAGTACTGGACAAGTGTGGTAAATTCTTTCACAATTATGTCATTTCAGTAAAGGGAAAACAGTGATTCAGCAGCCATTTTATTTACACGAGCAGTGTTTCAATCTATTTGAGAAATTAAACAGACAGATAAAAGTTTTGCTAAGTTTCCTTTCTGAAGGTGTTTTTGAGTCCTTTAATAAAGGTTTCCGTTAGACTTAATAATTTATTATTTCACTACTTGTCAAAAATGCTCACAAGATGCATCTCCTCAAGACCTAACCTTAGCAGCAATGTATTATTTTTACATCATTCCTAGATTATGAAAGTTTTTATTATGTTACTTTTCTAGTTCATGTGAATTCAGACAGTACCTGGGTAATGAAGGCATTAGGTGGCACTCTGATAAGAGTCTCCAAAAGTGCCTTGATTTTATTCTGTATCATTGTACATTTTTTTGCCTTTCATGATGTGGCAAGTGAACTGAAGGAATGAAAATTATGAGAGATTAAAAATGGTCTTGTATAATTCCATCAATAATTTGAAGTAAATGTCCTGACACAAAATAAATAGACAGAAAATATTTTCTTACCATATTGCAATTTGCAATAGCATTTTTTTTCCCGTAATGGTTTTCAAACATCTTGATATACTCAGGCTTTCAAAAGAGCATGAATTTTTCTATTAAAAAAATTGCCTTCCGTGCCATATTTTCATAATTTATTTTAATTCTGTTTGGGGCACCATGACTTGATTAACTTGAGCTTGACATCTCTGTCTTCTGATGTTTTTGCTTATTGTTTCTGTGGTCTCTGTTGAATCTGACTGGAAATGATGCCATAAAATATGAGGGAAGTGTGTGGCCAAAGTCCTTATTTAGAAGAGCAAATACTTTATTGTCATAGTCATGGTGTTTATATTGAATTTCTCATCTATTATGAATGCTCATATTGGTTGTGTGTGCTCTTGGAAGTTTGGATGGTGACTCAAAAGAGGAGTTTAAGAAGCAATATCTTTTTCTAAATGCTATTTGGGAGGGTAAGTGATGCTCAGTAGACATTTTAAGGAGGAAAATAACCTCTTGAAATCTATTAAAGTAATTCTCATTCTACTTTGAATAATGTATATGTAAAGATGAAAACAAATGGTTTCATGGATTAGTATGTAACATCTGCATTAATAGAAAAAAGATCTTAAATTCAATGTGCAATCTTAAGTTCAGTTGATCTTTGCAGAAAGAGTGATTGGCTGCTGGAATGGGCTGCCCAGGGAGGTGGTGAAGTCCTCGTCCCTGGGAGTGTTTAACAAAAGACTGTGTGTGGTGCTTAGTGCCATGATTTGGTTGATTAGCTAATGTTGCACAATAGGTTGGACTTGATAATCTTGAAGGTCTTTTCTAATTTGATTGATTCTGTGATTCTGTGATGATCCTGTGATTCTGTGCAATGAAACTCCTAAAAGTTCTGAAGTTTGTGGTTGTATTAAGTGGTCATGAAAACTGAAAAGAGAAGAAAGGAGATGTTATCTCCATATTTGTCCTTTTTTTCAGTACTTGCTGCTCTGGTCATAATACAACTCCCCCTCAACATCTCAACATTCCTGTTACTAACAGAAGAGGAACATGTCGAGAAAAAATACTTATGTTAGAAGAGGAAAGGGAAATGCCTCATAACTAGAGAAAAAGCAGCTGCAATTTCATAATAGGTATTACAAAATCCTATATTTTTTCAGGGAGGTAATGCTTGTTTATGACCAAAGATCATGACCCCAGGGTGCCAATTGATGAGTACTTTTGTCCCTTCCCAGAGCATCATTATTATAGTTCAGCAGGGCATGTTTTAGGAAAAGGTGCTATTTAGATGAAAGTTTGAAAGTTGGGGAAGGAAAAATCAAATAAAAAGTTGTTTCACAATTAAACAAGTACTTCAGAATTATGCAACTCATCTACAGCAGCCATACAGCATGTTGTCTTGCTAGAAAGGGTAAAGAACTACATGCACTGAATATCATTTGAAGAAAAGTAGATGGAAATTGATCTTCAAAGTGTGACATAATAAATTTAACAATATGAAAGAAAAACAATAGATATGAAATGTTAAAATTGTGTGTTATTTTAAAACTAAATAAGTAAAAATAAGATATGACTAAAGTCACAGAATCACAGAAACATTGAGGTTTGAAGGACCCTCAGGATCACCAAGTCCAACTGATTATCCTACTCTACAATGTTCACTATAAACCATATCCCCAAGCACCACATCCAAACTATTAAACACATCCAAGTGTGGTGACTAAACCACCTCTCTAGGCAGCCCATTCTACTACCTGACCACTCTTTCTGTGAAAAAATGTTTCCTGATGTCCAGTCTAAACCTACCCAGGTGCAACTTGAGACCATTCCCTCCTGTTCTAACGCTGTTTACCTCTAAGAAGAGACCAGCACCAGCCTCTCTAGAATGTCCTTGTGGGTAGCTGTAGACAAGTAAAATACAAAGAAAAAAAAAATAAATAAAAAGTTGTGTATCAGAATACTGTATTATAAAAAATGCTAGCAACCTAGAAAACTTTCTTGAGATGGTGATGATAATTTATTTTAAAACAGGCAGGAATACTTCACTGAACTGTATTTTTCTAATAACAGTTAACAAAAATAATAAATCCAATGTTCATTTTCCACGTGTGAAAAGGAAATTATCATTCAAGCAGGATCAATAAGAAACAAAAGAATGGAAGAAGCTTCTTGAACTACAAAACTGAGCAGTTTACCCTTACAAATCTAAGATGTGACCAGTTAGGTATTAAATAAACAAACAAACAAACCTCTTTAAAATATGCAGAGGTTTCTCACTGCCCAGCTATAATCTTGGATACCAAACTTAAAGAAATACACAATCTTCAACTGAATAAAAAGCAAGGAAGGGCACAAAAGGCAAAGTAGTTTCATAAGTAAAATGTTAGACACTAGATTTTGTTTTATTGAAAATAATTCTTCACAAAAGAGAGTCTTTTTCTGAACAGAACAATTTTGTGTAAGTCACAGCAGGATAAGTGGATGGTCACAATGATAATACAATAATCTCTGGATCATCTACAAAATCAATACATTATAGATGTGTATAGGGGGGGAGGGCAAAGTGCCTGGACAAGAGAGAAGAAAGGGAACAGTGAGGGATTTTAGGCTATACAATACCTATCCTAACAAGCAGTACCTTTGCTGCAATTTTGAAAAGATTAAAACCAAATACAGGGAAGCATTCAAACATGATACAGAGCAGAAAATGACCGAGGAATACTTCAAAATAGGAATGATTAGATTTGCAAGAAGGTTTACGAAATGAGTGTCAGTAATTCAACGTACATTTTAAAAGTGCCTTAATAATTTTCTCTGTACGTTTATTTTATTTCTTTTCAAATGTGTGAAATGAAGAATCAATAAGAGGATAGTCTTAATTTAGAATCTCAGTTACATACTAAACAGTAACAGAACTTTTCATCTCAGATGGGACCTGTAGTCCAATCTAGCAAGCACCAGCATGGTACACAGAAGTTATTTGTTCCCTTCAGCTGGATAATAGTTCACTAATTATTTATAATAACCAGCTCTTAATCTCAGATATTTTTTACATTAATCTTTTTTTTCCACTCACTTTGCAGCCTGTTCAGAGGTCTTTATGAAGACCTTGTGCTGGACAGGCCTCACAAATTCCTTTAGGGAATATTGTTATGACAAGGCAAAAGCATAACAGCAGCAAGGAAAAAATTTCTTTCCAGGCTAATTTAAAGGTGGTAGATGAAATCTGTTCTAGAAGATGCTGTAGTAAATCCTCAGTATGAGAAAGAGATATATTTTACTATCCTTTATGCATTTCTGAGAATATAGAAGCAAAAGGATGACCATAAGAGAAAATATCGAGGATGTCTATAGACTAATAGACTGGTTTTGGTAATGCTCAACTACATGTAAAAGTGTGAAAAGACAGAGCAATTTCCGTAGTTCTAAGCTAATGTTACAGAGCAAGTTCAATTGACCTAACTGAGTTAGATGCAGTTGTGTTCTGCTGATTCTATTGTATCCATTATTTGGATTCTTAAATGTCACATTTGGAAAAAAATGAAACTAAACCAANGAAAAAAAAAAAAAAAAAAAAAAAAAGCCACCAACCACACAAACCCCAGACACCATCCAAGACCCCCACTGCTTTTGTTATAAAAAGAACAAAAGATAAAATGTACACAGTGTGCCAAGACTGCAGCCCATCCAGATGACTAGAAGTGTTTCTTTCCTTCTGTTTCCCACACCTACCTGTATCCAGCCATTGTTTTATTCATCTGCTGTAAGCTCAGGATTGTCTGTTTTTCAAGTGATCCTGTACCACCTAATGCTGATAGTTATCTTTCATAACAGATCATATCTCTTATAGTACAAATACATAATTTAGGGAATGTAAATGCTGCATTAAGTGGCCTTTCCCTGTCTGATTCACTTTATATATCAGGTAATTATCCCACTTTTACTCATTTCTGTCATTCTTTAGAATAGTTATTCTGTAAATAGAAAAATCGTTCCTGGGATTCACTTGTAGCATAGCAGCTGCACCTCCTTATCACCATGCCAAATTTTTATGGAATAGGAGCAGTATGTTCTGAACCTGAAACTAATGAAATGACTACTTAAAACTCCTTTCTTTTTTATTTTAATGGTTTTCTTTGTTACTGAGGTAGCTGGAGCAAGCACTACTAGAGCAGGCAAAAGTATTTCTGCAGTACTGAACAGCTCAGGGGATGTATGAGCCCCACCCAGTGTTTCATCTCGTAGGTGCCTGCAGCTTCTCCTTTTGCCATCTGTATGCTCGGTCTGCTCTAAACCAAAATTAATATATTCTGCTCATCTGTTTCACTCAGAGAAAGATGTAATTCTATCTATCCCTTCCTCTACCTACATGCATCACTTTATTACCCTGTTTCATTACTGGTTTTGCAGACCAGAGAAAAAATCAGTGTCAGGAAAGAAAGAAAAAAAAGAAAAGAGGAGTGGGTGTAACCCACTGCAACCCAAAAAAAAGTCACAAAATTAGTTTAGCATGGGAACAGTTGAGTCGACCTCACTGAAGGAGCAATAATGTGAGAGGATGAACATGTCCTGCACTGGTGTAGAACGGTTTTAAGGAAACTAAGAGATGAAATTGTACCCTGCAACATTGCTAGGGGAATGAACTCTGGAAGGTTATACTGTCTCTCTCTAATGCCTTGAAGCACACTTTTGAGATGCCATAATGTATTGTCAGAAACTAGAAAAGCTCAGGGGCTTGAAAAATAGAAAGGGCACACCATGTAGCTCATCATTCTTCCACTAAAATGTGGTTTTCAATGTTTTATATGCTGTGCATTTCTAGTCTGAGGACAACACTGTCCCAGCCCTAGGGTTTACATCTAGTTCCCTTTAGAAATTTTACTACATGAAAGAAGCCACAAAACAATTTACCCTACGCATCCTTCATATTAGTTATTCAAGTTTCATCCCCTTTTCTTGTCCGTTTTAAAACCGGGCAGCAATGACAGTCGTTGTGATCACACTTAGATGCCACATATGCAAACATGCATCTGTAATTTTTCGGTGGAAAGCCAATGAGCCCTTCTAATTCACTCTTGCTGCTTGCATGCTTGTCTCCAATGTCATAACATCTTTGGCCCCAGGTTGTTTCTCATCTGTCTTGGCAGAACTGAGTTGGAATTTGGATGTGAGGAGGAAATTCTTCACCATGAGAGTGGTGAGACCCTGGAACAGGTTGCCCAGGGGGGTGGTTGGGGCCACTTCCCTGGAGGTGTTTAAGGCCAGGCTGGATTAGCCTCTGTCCAGCCTAATCGAGGGTATGGTGTCCCTTGGCATGGCATGGGGCTTGGAACTAAATGATCCTTGTGGTCCCTTCCAACCCTGACTGATATGATTCTATAAATTCAATATTGATGTTCAATACATTGTTCACTAAAATTGGTGGTGAGCTTAAATCACTGAAAGCATACTGTACCTGTGCACTGTTCAGTGCACCTTATATTTGATTCTTTATATTTCTGTCCGTGTGCTCATAATGGTAGCAGGTAGTTGCAAGGCTTGCAAGATAAAGGAACTGTTTCTAACTGCTATGGTATGTGAAATATTTTGTTATTTCAAATAAGTTGAAACATTTCCATCTGACTTCCATGATTGTGTTATGATAGAAATCCTTTGATCTAAAACATGGCACAATCCAAAATACATTATCAGTAGCATGATAAATCCCACTGGTTTCAATAAGTACGTTGAACTGTAGTTGTCCAGTTCTTCAGAGGCCATGAGTGAGGGTATAGTTACAGGCCACTTGTATGGCTGCCTTGTAAGGGAGATACTGTAGCTTGTAGATCTGAGTGAGAGGATGTCATCAAGACACCCTCAGAATAGTCTGCAATCATCAAACAGCCTTAAGGAAGTGAATTAGAAAGCTCTGCTTTAGCCACCTTAGTAAAGCAAGAACAGCAGACAGGAATAAAACTACTGGTAGTATGAAGGCACATCTCTTAACAGGCTGCTTCAGGGTTACCTTTCAAAGTGCCATAAACTGTCAGGCAGTAGAGTTCTAGGTGGGAAAGTCATACAATAAGTGCAAAAGAAAGGCTATTTAGAAAACTAAATTTACCAGACCCAGACATCTCTCTTCACTTGCAGATACCAATCACGGAGTCAGGCAAAGTCCAATAGAGTGACACAGAATTGTCAGATACGGACTTTCATAACCTAAACCAAGAAATGCATTCTTTGGTTGGGATTTCTTTTCTGAAAATGCCTGTCCTCCAGCCTTCACAAATCAATACTAAAAAGAGTTAAATTTTCTCACAAATTATATCTTGCGTCAACAATTTTCCCTGTACACTTTATTCCCATATGTAGCTGCTATTTCCCTCCATATGGGCAGGAGAATCCTGCCTCTGCTGCTGTGAGCAGAGCACATAACTAAAATATCAGCTTGACTTACATGCTCCAGCAACTCATGGGACAGCAGAAATTAATTCATGAACAGGAATTAAAGAAAGCACTTGTGTTCACTGAGAGCCATACAAAAATCTGAACCTGAGATGCCGAGCTTGGATGGGAGGAAATGGAGGGATTCATTGGCCAACAGTAGAGTCAGATGACAGAAAGCATGAGATTCACACTTCTAATAATTTCTGAAAGGTTCTTCTTCCACCTGAGACATTCACTTCATTGCCTAAAATGTGTCTTTCCCTAACCAGCTATGCACATATATTTGTTCTGGTATCACTACTGCCAAGAGAAACCCTCCTTTCTTCAGACCAAACAGTAACTGTTGATTGCATTATAACCTACTAATTAATGGACTTTAACTGTCAGCCTTACTGTACCATGTAACTGCTGCCAAAACGTGCTCAGCAGTGAGAAAACCAAGTATGTTTCTGCTTTAAAAATATTTGATAAGCATAATTACATCCATTTTCAAGGAAGAGTAGTCTTTCTTGAGCTACGACAAGAAGAAAGATTGTAGCCCTTGGAAGTGGAACTGAATAGAGACCACATTATAGATTACTGTGATCTAAATAATTTAATAATTCCCCTTTTTGCCAGGCTTTCCTTAGTCATACTGTGCTTCTCTTGCCTGGGTAAAGGTTATTCATTGGATAAATACCAGTTTTTCATCCTGAAAAGCTTTTCACTGTGTTTATTTGCCACTGCATTTTTTTCCAATGTGAGTTAATGTTTAATATAAAGAGAAGAATATTTCAAAGGGAAAATATCCAGACTGTAGTCCTTTGTGGGTGCTATTAAATTGGTAGCTTGGTTTGGTCCTGATTATAGCCTTAAATGAAGAAGGTGAATTAGCACTTTTATTCATTTATATTAATTTAGCTGGCAAAATTACCAGCTGTATTCATCAGAATGTGCTGAGTCCATATAATAGGTGCTCAGGTGCCAGAAGTTTAAGATAATGACCATATAAAAAGCTGTCTAAAATAAACATTTATTAAAAGCAAGTGCTCTTTGTTTAAAGAAATAAAAGTTTTAATGTTCCAAACCCACAATATTTTCATCAGTGACAGTACTGTAGAAATAATAGGCATTGTAATTAGCATTAATAGCTTGTAAATAGTGAATTCTTGTAAGGTTGTGCTGAAGTTGCCATGTTAGGTTAAAAAAAAATTGTTCTGTCAATGCCATATGCAGATTTATTTGGGAAACTGAACTTTAAGTAAAACATGGAGAAAAATCTCACAGTAGAAGTATATTCCTTCATATACCTTGGCTTGAAATTATACCAGTTAGCTTCAGTGTGAAAACTGATAAACAGAATATTACAGCAAGTCTTCATGAATATATGTTGTATATGAAATATTCCATTTATAAAGGCATATTTCTAGTGACATTTATAGAATTTCTGGATATCAGTTTTCTTTAGGCAGGAGCAGAGGGTCTCACTATTTACCTCAGTCGGTGTTGCATCAGACCTTAAATTTAATCCTGTTTTCTTCAGTCAGCTAAATGTGTCCCCAACAGCAGTAGAAAAAAAAGCAGATTTATTTGTTCAAAACTTATATCAGTTGCTGCAACTGTCATCTTCTGCTGTGTATTATAAGCCTCAAATTTTAGGTGCTAAATCTAAGACAGCTGGAGTTCCCGCTCTGATAAATTTTTTAAGGGTAAGATGGTGAGTCAGACCATAGAAATTCAAGCAACTTCCAGACCACCTATAGGTAGTTTATGGCCAGTCCAGTCTGGCATTTTAATGGTTTTAATCACTGCCTGTGCTCAAGGAGGCCTCTCTCACTTGCAGAAGGCAGCTGGGCTCAGTCTCAAGAGACACTCATCAAACTGGTCTCTGATCAGAAGAGCTGCACTGCAAAACTCAAGGTTAAGGTGGTTGTTTTGAAGACAATGCAGTCAAATAAATTGATTGATTCCAATATCTGCCTTTGCCATAAAATACAATAAGCATTTTTTTGCAAAGCATTAGCATTCTGCTGCTGTGAAAGGTGGGACACCCACAAGCCCTGTGTGGAGTGATATATTTACATACTGTTGCTCATGAGCCATTTCTTATGAAAGACAAAATAAGAATGCAATTAAAAGTAGAAAAAAAAGTTTTTTTTCCTTTTAACTGGGTTGTCTAATAATCCTGTTTGCAGAGACTGGGAATCAGACCATTGGATATGCCACTGGTGTGGGCACAAGGCTAGACAGAGCATTGAAAGTATCTTAAGAGCTTTCTTCACTTGTCTCAATGAGTTATGGCTATTTCCAGTGGAGCCTCTTAGAATCTTTTGAAAAATCTTCTAAGCACTTTTTTGTNGAAAAAAAAGGCAGATATTTTGAAAAAAAAATTAGTTTGGTGGTTGGGAAAGTTTCTCAGAAATCATTCATTACAGCTGTAAGTCTGGGAGGAAGGAGAGTGGTTTAGAGTTTTTGTTGTCTTTTCCTTTGAAACGTAATGAATAAACCACAATCCAAAACATTCTTCTAATCTCAGTTTCAGTAACCGGAAAAAAAACTTCCACTGATATTTATCACATTTCAATATCTCTATAAAGGTTAAAATTCATAAATATTAAAATAGAATCTTATCACTTAAATGCATTCATTTCTCAACAAATATAGCTGCTGGTTATCACTCAATTCATTGAGATTCAAAACCAGCTGCATAGTAAAGAGGGATGCCATTTATTCAGTACGATGTGAAATATAAAAATATCTACATATCTATCCCTTGGTAGATTATGGCCCTTTCATTCTTGCAGGGAAACTTCAGTGCATTTTCCCTTTGAAAATCTTGTCTTTGGGAGAGCTTTGTACTCATTGACACTTTGCAAAATTTGCTTTTAAAAGAGCCATGCTCATTGGAAGACATTGCTTGCTCTCACTTTATCTAGCTGAGACAGATTCTACTTTTGTTTTGCATGGTGCTTCTCACCTTGGCCAATCCTACTCGTACCTGCAGTTCCTCGCTTTGCAAAACTATTCCTCTTGTTTTCCAAGAGCCTGTTTAGAGACCAGCTCCATGCTCTGGGTACCTGCTTTTAAGTCTTCATTTCCACTACAAATCCCTAGGTTGCCCTGGTATTTCAATGCATCTATTAAAGAGGAATGGTGAGCTTTACTGAGAAAGTGCTTTAGGATGAAGTTTGTATCTCACTACACTATGCCTCTGGTTATCTTCCCTCCTACCATCCTTGCTAATGTACCCATCCATCCCCTCCCTCGCTGTAAACAGTTCTGCTATTTGCATACCACTGGGACTTGGAGAAGCTCTGGGGTAGTCCCAGCCGTGTGAGTCAACCCACAGCATGCCTTCCTGAACAAATGCCTGTCAGGCTGCTGAGGACGATCTTTATGTAACTCTTGTCATTACAGAAGTGATCTAAAATTTGCTCTCTCAAGAAAGGCTCATATACTGTGTCTGCAGTGCTAAGTGGATTTCTTAATCTGCGTGTTCCCTTCTCACAGGAGTCCAGCTCTTTGTACTCAGGGGTCCTGTCCTTCTGTCTTTCTGAACAATTTATAAACACAACAAGCAAGAGCGGTTTGAAACATTCCTGGTGGGATTCTTAGAGATTTCTGCATGGCTTCCCCTGGCTCTCACTCATGCTAGTAGGATTAGGCTAACCATGAGTGGGTTTGGTAGTTGACTAAGAGGCACTGCACTGGAACACTTTTGGGAAGAACAGTCCTATAGGAATGTCAGCAGTGTTTTGCTATTTCAGATTATGGTTTGGTTTTTTTTCAGTATTAAAGAATTTTTTCTTCAATATTAAACTCTTATGAGGAGTGGGTATTAAAGAACAAGTCTTATGAGGAGTGGGAACTGGCATTATTTATCCCAGAAAAGAGGAGCCTGAGGGGAGACCTCCTGAAAGGAGGTTGCAGCAAGGTGGATGTTGGTCTCTTCTCCCTAGAACCAAGTGATAGAATGAGATGAAGTAGCCTCAGATTGTACCAAGGGAGGTTTAGGTTGGATATATTAGGAAATTTTTCTTCATTGAAAGAGTAGCCAGGCATCAGAACAGGCTGCCCAGGGAGGTGGTGGAGTCCCTGGAGGTGTCCAAAAAACATGTAGACATGTCACTGTGGGACATGGTTTAGTGGTTCTATTGGTGTTACATAGAGGTTGGAATCCATGATCTTAGAGATGTTTTCCAACCAAAACAATCTTATGATTCTATAATTATTTAATCACATTCTGAAGAATCATTGTAAGCAGCATTGGTACCCACTTCTCTATAACAATATATTTGCAGTTCACATCTCATTTTATAAAATGTCTCCAATGCTATCCAGTGGGAAAGTTTTCTCTGCTGATATTTAACTGCTGTCAGTTAGATGATACAATCAGTAGGCGAGTCTTAAAACCAGGAGCTCCAGGTTCTTCTTGTCTCTACAAGATTTGTTGTATGCACTTCAGTTAGGTCCTGCTCCTACTCCTACAGGTGAACATGGCACTTTTCATGTTCATGTGCTAAAATATACAAGGGCGTTAAAACTTGTGTCTCACGAACATGTCAGATGTGACAATAATATTAATTTACCTTGCAGCTCTCACCATCAGGTATTACATTTTTTGGCTATGTGATTGGGAGAGCATGGAGTACGTACAAGCTCAAGTAGTTTTTTAAGCAATGGTTAGGATCACTTGACAATGGATCTTACTTGACAATAAATCTTACTTTCAGCAGGTGGCAAATATTTTTATATTTGGTCATGCTATGAGCCCTAGCAAGATAATACATTTGTAGGCAACAAAAGAAAACTGTGAATTATGCTTGGTTGTCTTACAGTTAAGTCTTGCTAGTGCAGCTTAGTAATGAAATAGGTTGTTGTCTAAAAGGTCCCAAATGTTTTCATGTTAAATATTTAAGCCATGATCTACATGCCATAAAAAACATATAGTGACAAATTCTAGGCAGCACTTAGTCAACTCTCCACCTCTAGTACAGGTAGCAACAGTCAGGAGTTACATTTTGGTGGTGTAAATAATTAAAAATTGAGATGATCTTCAAGTTACATGATAACAATTTATCTGTTGATAAAAGTTACCCTTGAGCCAAAGTTCCTTCTAATATGCTTTATGTGAAATTACTTGGGTTTTAAATATTTATTTGTAAATAAATATACTTGGAAAGCAAATAATCAGGAAACCAGAATATACTAGTGTTTATGTTCTGAAAAGAAATTAAATTGCTGTATTCAGGTCTACTAGAACTTATTGTAGCACCTTTGCAGTAATAAATAATATAATGTAGCTTCAGTTTTCCTGTTTCATTAACGTGTAATACATCTGCCAGAAAAGGTGAATTAGAGATAGGAAGGCAAGTTGTTATTATGTGGTGTAAAAGGCAGGGTTTTTTAAAAGGGAAAACATGGAAGAATCTCTTTTGTTATATCTCTTTTTTTCTTTTATTCTATCAGTGAGGAAATGTCAAGTAAAGACTAATCAGATACTGGGGACTTTGTTTTCTGGTGGATTTGTTCAAGTAAAGTTTACCCAGAGGTGTTTTTTTTATGCTGCGGATTAAATCTGTGCATTGTTCCTATGGAACAACAGGCAAGTTTAAAAGGACATAAAAGACATAAAGAGCATAAAGGAAATAGTGAGTGAGTCAGGAAGGAGAAGGCTTGCTAGTGATTTTTGAAGAAGGAGCACTAAGTCTTGTGAATTAATGTCTTGACCTGTTACTACCCAAAAGATCTGGGGAAATGAGCAAAGTGAGCAATAATGTGTTGGGATTTTTTTTCCTGTTTCATGCTGACCATAGCAACTTGGTTTTCCAGTTTTCACAAGCATTGAATTCCAATAAAATATGTTCCTGGTTTCTATTTCTGTAGCAAACAGGAAAGTGTGGATCAATATTAGAAATGGTGGATTTTATTTCATTATTTTCACTGGTTTCATCATAATCATCTTCAATGGATCTCTGCCTGATGTTAAAAAAATAGATAGGAGTTTAAGCCACCAAACTAAAAGATACTAAAAGCACAACAACACAGATAGCAAAATGTGAAAAACGAGTCAACAAATAACTACTTTTGAGGTTGCAGCCCTCTTGGTTACTGCCTCTGAGCTATGTGGGCATTATTGTGCCATCAGACACTAAAAATAAAAAAGGGAGGAAAACTATAAATATACTAAAATGGAAGCATTTCTACTATAGATTTTGCTGTTAAATGTTTTTCCTTACCAAGCTGTGTTCATCTAGGGATAGAGACTCTGCCACCTCCCCAGACAGCCCATTCCAATGCTAATCACTCTCTGTGCACAATTTCCTCCTAACATCCAGCCTGAACCTGCCCTGGCACAGCTTGAGGCTCTGTCTCCTCCTTCTGTCTCTGGGTGCCTAGCAGCAGAGCCCAACCCCACCTGGCTACAACCTCCCTTCAGGAAGCTGCAGAGATCAATGAGGTCTGCCCTGACCCTCCTCTTCTGCAGGCTGCACACCCCCAGCTCTCTCAGCCTCTCCTTAAGCCCAGCTGGCTGGTGTCTGATGGGACAGAGACGATGAGGAAGACCTCAGATGTCTCTCCATGGCCTCTCATTCCTGGGCTGGGTGAGGTGCTGCGTGGGAGATGGTAGGACTGTTCTCAGACAGATGTCTGGAGAGCTTGGGCCAGGATGCATGTTCTGTTAGTGAGCAAGGAGAAAGAGGCAATGGCTGGAAGCTGCAGCACAGGAGGCTGCAGCTCAACACAAGGGGAAACTTCTTGACTGGAAGGGTCCCAGAGCACTGGCACAGCCTGCCCAGAGAGGTTGTGGAGTCTTCTTCTCTGGAGCCTCTCCAAGCCTGTCTGGATGTGTTCCTGTGTGCTCTGAGCTAGATTGGCTGGTCCTGCTCTGGCAGGGGAGTTGGACTTGATGAGCTCTTTGGGTCCCTTCCAACCCCTGACACACTATGAGCCTGTGCACAGAACCCTCTTGGCACCAGGTAGAAGGTAGGACTCCCTCTATGTCTCCCTCTGCTCAGCAGGCAGTGAGGTAGATTAGGAACCAAGATAGAGTTCAAGGAATGGTGATCAGTGGTGCCAGGGCCAGAGCTGGATTGGATGCTCCTGATCTGGCAGGGGGGGTGGACTCAATGAGTTCTTCCCTTCCCACCCCTGACATCCTGTGAGGCTGCCTTGTCCCTCCTGGCAGTATAACCTTGAAATGCCCTCCTCTCCTTCTGCCTCTGTGCTGGCCAGAGAGTGGCACACCGCTCCTATCCACCTGGGACTGGCCCTCCTCAGCTTCAGCAGCTGTGGGAAAGCAGCTTGAGCCATCAAGCAGGGACCAGTGGGTTGCTCAGGGGGGTGGCTGCGGCCACATCCCTGGAGGTGTGTAAGGCCAGGCTGGATGAGGCTGTGGGCAGCCTCATCTAGGGTAGGGTGTCCCTGCCCATGGCAGGGGAGTTGGAAATTGATGATCCTTGTAGTCCCTTCCAACCCTGACTGAGTCTATGATAGATCCCTCTGCTTATGTAATAATGAAAAATGAGACTGAAATCTGGGGATATAAGCAGTCAGTTTCATATGTAAATATCGGGAGGTGGCACATAAGGAGATGACTGCTGTTAGTGCCCTTCAGAAGTGCTGGGGTTTAACTACAGTAACACAGCTTTGAAAGATGAGTGAATCTGACTGCTTTGCACTATTTAGCTTAATCTTTACAGACAAAGACTTGGACTACACAGAGGATGAGATGAGAGCTGAAGAAGGTGCTCTTCTTTGGAAAATGCAAAATGTCAGCATATTCCCAAAATAGATACAAGACTGATAGTCAGAGCGTGGATTGTTGGAGTAATATTTTTGGCATTATTTTACCCATCTGTAGAACACTCATGGTAGATACGCAGAGATTCTTTGAAGCAGAAAGCAGTGTACTGCTGTCCCACAGAACCTCAGTTGAACTCCTGAGGTGTACAGTAGCAAAGCCTGCCTCTGTTCCCTGTGTTGGAGACTGACAGGGCAATGACTGTTCCAACATTAAGTGAGCTTTTGGATGCATTTATTCCCCAAGGTATGAAACAGGAAATTCTCCATTTTTATGACAATAAGTCTCCAGAGATATTCACTCTTCAGCAAGGGAAAAACTTTAAGGGGGATATCTGATTTTTAAACTTTTATTTATTCATCCTGTGCTTTTTTCCCAGTTCCATTTCTTATCCTGGGCCAAAAAAATGCATTAAATTCGGTGGAATTAAACTGTGTTAAGCAAACATGCCTGAGGCCCCAGCAAATTCTGTTAAGAGTAATATATCCAGAAAGCTTTTTTTTTTTTTTTTTTCAGAACCTACTTATATCCCAAGGAGATAATATGAGTTATATTTAGGAGAAAAAAATGTTTAGTTTTAGATGCTTTGGGTTTAGTAGGCTTCATTTTAGCAGCAGAAAGCAATTGTAATATAAATTAACTACTTGTTTTGAGAATTCTTCAGATCTCTGAAGATGAGGTTGTGTCAGAGGACAGATACTTAGATTCCAGGGGAAATGGTGGTGAGTTTGGAAAACCTTTCTCTTTATACTGTGGATCCTTATGCATTGCTTGCATGACTTCCTAATTATTATCAATTTTAGATCAGGTTTTTCCAATACTATGAGTTTGTCTTCAGAGACTGACACATGATTGTCAATTAACACAATTTAATCCATATACAATGGAATTTAAGTTGATGAGTTTGAATTCTAAATTGCCTATATCATCCACTGTATTGGAAAGTGTATACTGTGCTTCCTTTAGATACTCCATGATATTAACAATAACAGTACAGCAAGTGTGAAACCCTATAGTGCATCTTTCAGTGTAATTTCATGCTCTGTCTGGTTTTGAGTTACTTATTTACATCAGTAAGAATGTTAGCTAATACCCAAATAATAACTTTGTTTAAAAAACAACAACTCTTAGGCTTCTGTTGTAGGGTGGTGTTGATGCCTGTCCATGCTGTGTACATCTCTGAAGGAGGACTTAGTAGCTATCTGAAAGTGGAGGACAAAGCACCAGCGTCTGTGGTGAGAAACAGCATTTTTCTGTAGATAAAGTGAGGACCCACACGCTGAGGATACAGCATACACCATTAACAATACCAGGACGATCAGGTAGGAGCAGTGAAATAGAGCATATGGAGACAAAGGAATGTAGCTCCCATTTAGGAATGAGCTAGGAAGCTCATTGTGATGAGGACTAAAAATGTACAAAGATTTTATTAGACACTTTCCTGCAATCAGAGAATACGGTGATAAAGTTTAAAGAACAGTTCAAATAATGTGAAACTCCTGAGAGGTTTGGGAGAGGCAGCAATCATGTTCCCTTTGGGAAGTCTCACCTGCTATGTTAAGGCAGTTACATGTAGGATTGCCTTTCTGATTCAGCACAGAGGTTCCTGTGTTCCTATCAATTAATACTAACCTAAGCTGCTGCTTTGATGTAGTTGTTTGTGAATCATCGATAGTGTAAAAGTTTTATATTCAGAAATGCTGAGTGTCTAAGAGTGTCTGACATACAGGTTAGATGATTTCAGAATGTTTGGCATATGTAGAACTTTTTATTTTTAACGCATAGCCAAGGTTCTATTAGTGACTCTTTAATATTTGGATTAAACAAAAAGAAATCATCTAAATGGAGGCTTAGTCATCATGAAACAATTGAGACATAAGAATTTTAAAAAGAGTTTCTATGTCATCTTCTGCTGCATCACAAGTAACTAAGTGTTTTTACGCTACCTTTTGTTCAGTAACTTTTATTCTTACTATCTGGTTTGCTCTAAGAATTTTGGAACAGTATTAACAACTTGACAGAGTAAACAAGGTGAAATACTTGGATCTGGGACATCTGGGAACTACTACTGTTTTAGGGTGGAATCCAGATTAATGTATGTGCCTTTGGATATGTAAATCAGGAGTGTTTGTGCCCAATACACCATACTGGCTGTGCAGTGAAATCAGTCTTTTCTAGTTTGCATTTGTTAGGTGTGCATTGGTCAGTTGAAAACACAAGTCATCAACAGGATGCTTGAACCAATTTATATGTTCAGAGTCCTGTTCAGTTGGCATGCTGAAGTTCGTGTAGAAGACCACAGGGGACCTTCTGGCCAGCCAGGGAAGTTCCCAGTGTGTTTAGGTGCTTATAGGGCTGGGCAATACCAGAATGTAAAGCAGCATCATTGCTGGTTTGAGATGTCTGTTTAGGATTTGCATGTCCAAATACTAATTTAGATGGATCCTTCCCATGGGGAGAACCTATCTGGTACTACTCTTTCACAGTGTGTTAAAACAGATGATGGTGGAAGCAGTCTTTGTGACATTTTAAATTTAAATCACAATCTCTGATCTATTGCTTTGCTTACCACTTAGATATCTTAGGGATATTTACCTACCGAATAGAAGACAATTGAATAATTCACACACACACACAAAAAAAAAAAAAATATATAAAAAAAGAGCCAAGCACAAAACCGCCACCTGCCTCTGTATTGCTAATGAGCAGAAAATGATGGGCACAACTCATAATGTTTTCAATTATTTCTCTACCATCTTCCAAATACATAAACAAAATTTATACTTAAACTCACAAGAGAGCAACTTCAAGCCTCTCTGAACTGCCAACACTGTAAAAGCAATGTTAGTGGAAGCAAAATCTGGGACATGTGATTTCAGTTGTGCTTCTTTAGAACACAGCTTTTGGGGAAATGAAGGGCTCGAGGAAAACTGCTTGATAACTGGCAGATCCCAGAGGATTCATTATCATTTTCCCACATACTGCAACTTGACAGTATCAATACTGCTGACGGGTGGGAAAAAAAGGGAAATTCCTACATGAAGCCCAGAAATGGGGTTTGTCACTGATGCAGGCTTGTAAAAAGAAACCTTCAAAAACTGTCCTTTCCCCACATCTGTTGGAGACAGTACTGGGTTTCACTTTATCTTTTTCACTGGCTCACAGAGAAAATTAGAACATTCTGCCTCCATGAAGACAATAATTGTGTCACTATAGGTTGATTCTGATAACGTAGTTGTGATTTAACATGTGGATAATATATTTTCCCTCTCTAAAAACTGGTGTATAAAGAGGAGAGTAATTTCCTCATTATTCACACATTAGGTCTGGGAATACTGTCATTATTTTTTTTTTCTTTTGATGAATTTAAGATAATGTTTTTTCTGCAGACCTCTCAAAGGTATTTGACTAGATTGTCTAAAATCATTAGGTGCAAAATTAAAAGCAAACAGAATTACCAACAGTACAGATTTCTTCTGATGTTATTTGTTGTGCTATTATGCCTAGGAAACCTTTATTTTAATGTATTAGCATCTGTTCTGGTATTCTCCAAAGATCAGTCCTGGGTATTTCTTTTTACTTACGGTGACAATGGCAATAAAATTTCCAACCCTTTTAAGCTGTTCAATGCACAGAGAAAGTTAGAGAAATAGAATCTGAAAAAAAGTGGCTCTCCAGAGGAAAACAGGAAAGGGAAAGGATGGGTTTTGATGATAAAGAGATATTCTGTTAATAAATTTTTCCAAAAAAATCTTTTAAATTATTCAGAATTACTCCCCATTGAAATGTCTTCAAATGTTTGATAACTAAATGTCCTGGTTTGTTTGGGACAGAACCCCAGGCCAGCTTTGAGCTGCAGGACACCAGCAGTTCTGAGTCTGCCAGAACAGTTGACTGGAGTTGGCTACATGTGTATCCCAGACCATGAGCATCACACATAAAGGAAGAAGTTTTTTGAGAAGAGAGGAATCTCTTGCTAGGGCTCATCTTTGCCTTGTTCTGCATTCTCCCACTCTTGAGGACTATCTCCCCAGATGCTATGACTGGTGCACTTTATATACTTTGTACTGACATTAGTATCAGCTCAGCTATTTCATTAAATCTATTTTTATTTCAGCCAATACATCTTCTCTCCTTTTCCTGTTTCCTGTCTCTGCTGGAGAGGTGTTGTTGGGTGACAGAGTAACTGCTGTAGTTTAGATCCAGATACAGGCTAAGTGCAGACTGCTTTTAAACTGTATGGAATGTAGCCTTCAGAAAGTACACCCCAAATCATTAAAAAGTTATCTTCCCTTATTACATTGTCAAATGTCTCTTCTGTTTAGCAAGCATTACATAGCAATGAATCACAAGAAAAGTCATGCTGGAAGGTCCAATTCCATGGCTAAGTCAGGGCCTTAGGTTATCCAATGACTTGTCAGGTCATCTTGAGTATTTCCAGCAAGGGTAATTCCATCTCTTCTAAGGGTAACTCTTCTGGTATTTAATCTTTCTCAGAGTGACAATTTTTTTTTCTTGTATCCAGATGGAATTTCCCTCAAAGCAAGTCATATGCTCTTGTCATGTCACTGTGCACCTCTTGAAGAGATCCATTTTCTCTGTAACAGACTTTCAGTATTGGAAGAGAGAAATTGGATGCCCCCAAGTCTTCTTTTCTCTAGGCTGAAAATGTCAATTCCTTCAGCTTTTCTTCATCAGATTCTCCAGCCTCTAATAATTTCTATGGCCCTTCTCTGGACTCTTTCCAGCTTCTTAAGCATTCTTTTTACTCAGAGCAGAGTTAAAACTGGACAGAATATTCCAAATCTGCCTTTAAAAAATGCAGAGTAGAGTTGGTGTAATTGCATCCTGATGCAAACCAATTTAGCAGAGGCATTTCTTTAAGCAAACTAATGAAAGAAGCTGGTTTCTTGCTTAAATTTATTGGGCTGGATAGTTATCTTTGATTTTTAAGTAGATCTCTGACTAGAACTACTAAAATTATGTATGTGGCTTGGTTTCATTAGTTTTATTTTCAGTGTAATTGACAGAGACATTCTAGTCCACTCATGCTGTTGTTTATCACTTGCTTCCACAGTGTTTCTTGACCAAGTTTTGTTCTTTTACTTGCATTTCAGATGCTGATGTTGGAGTTTTTAAAGAAAGGATTAATTGATTGATGCCAGCCTTTTGTGCTTGTCTGCATTTATTTGGTGATTACATTGCAATGTTTCAGAAGGAAGGTAAAAGGGATTTGTATCTCTGTACAACTTTTCAGTTAGGTGTCTTAAGGCATTTTCCAAAACTTTACGAGCAATTTATCCCCCACACATATGAGATGTCAACACAAACTGTTACCTAAGAAGAAAAAATGAAGTAGTGGAATAGTATGATTTGGAATGAGAAAAGGAATAGTTCTGGCATTTAATCTGATCTATCTGGTCCCTTCCTAGACAGACAATGCGCTGAGGGGCAACTTAAAGCTGTGCTGTCTTCCATACTGGTTATTTTGTACTTCCCTCATGTAGCTTGTCCTCAAGTTGATTCTACATCCACCCTACTAGTTAGGACTCAGTACAATCCTGGAACAAAGCCTACAAGGGCAGAGTAATACAGACTGAGACTAGCACAGTCAAGAAGGCAGCATCAGCCTCTACCAGCCTTTCACATCTTTCCCACCTCTCCTACACCCTCCTGCTTTCCCTCCCACCTCCTATCACAAAAAAAAGATAGAGGGTTATGAAGCCCTTTTTACAGCCCAGATGTTTACACTGAATATGAGGGGTTGCACACTCCTAAATATCTGCAAATACAATAAAACAACCATGGCTATTTTGAGTCATTTCTTGGCTTCTTTACAGGTAGGTTATAGAACATTTCCAAGGTTTGTATATTTTGTATTAGGTCTTAGTTGGTGTGTGTGTGTGCAAATTTGTTAGTTAGTTAGTTACTTATAATATATTGAAACAATAGAAGTGTCTTAATAATGTCTTACAAGAAAAGGCTGAGAGATCTGGGGCTTTTTAGTCTGGAGAAGACTGAGAGGGTTTCTTGTAAATGTTTACAAATTAGCTGAAGGGTGGGTGTTAAAAAGGGGCCAGTCTGTTTTTAGTAGTGCCCTGTGATAGGACAAGGGGCAACAGACACCAACTGGAATACAGGAACATGAGGAAAAACTGTGATCAACAGAGCACCAGAACAGGCTGCCCAGAGAGGTTGTGGAGTCTCCTTCTCTAGAGATTTCCAAAACTTGCCTGGACACATTGCTGTGTGACCTGCCCTAAGCGATTCTGCATTGGCAAGAAAGTTTGGCTCAATCTCCAGAGGTCACTTCCAATCCCTACCCTTCTATGCTTCTAAGTATGATTTTAAAAAGTCAAGTGTGGATTTGCCATTGTCACAACAGTCTTAATTTTTGAGAGTCACACATTATTCTTAGAAGCAAACATATCAAGGCAAGGTTTCAAAAGTCAGCATGTGTAATGATAGGAGTTCACTGAGGTCTTCCAACAAAACATTTCCTTCTAAATTTGTGTCCTGACATTTTATGAATTCTGGGAGTTACATGCCCCTTCAACTCAATGTTCCATATAAACATTGCTGGTTAAATGATCCAAAGTGAAAAACTAGTTTTGGAATGTATGAAACTATGTGGAAGTTCTTGAAAGTATTCTCATACTTTGAAGTGATTGCTGTGCTGCACAATCTCCTTTCCATAATTTCCAGGCTACTTTCATTTGTGAACTCCAAGGATGGAAAAAAATAATTTGCTATTAATTAAATATCTCATAGAGGAAACCAATCACCATGAAAAAAAATGTATTCAGAGCTATTCACAGCAAAATTTTATTTCATGAAGATTGTGCTTAGGGAAGATACTGAATAATTTTAGCCTTTACACTTTTAACAATAGATGTATAGCCAGAACTTGAAGCTTTGTACCTTCATCTATCTTTACAATGCAAGCGATATTCAAAGATAAACCTTCAAATTCTCTATCTTATTTGATTAATACAGTAACCTTGGATGGACTCAGATAACTGTCTTCATGTAAAAGGTGGTATTGTATATTACTTCTGTAGCTGCACTACCAAAAATTTCTACTGGTAAACAATTTATTGGAAAAAATGTGGCTTTTCTTCTCTTCATGAAGTGTTTGCAGTCAGATGATGGTGTTTATTAGTTTTGTTCATACTTGATATGGTTCAGGGAACAGATTTTTGTGATCACTGTATTACTTGCCAGCTAATGACAGGAGGTGTTGAGGCAATTACATGGAATTGAATTTTATGACAGGTCAGCTGTGTATCCCGATATTGTTGCTTTTTCCTTTTTTAGCTCATCAGATAACTAGCTTAATATTTGTTTAGCTTGTATCCATCTCCAGAAGCAGCAAAAGGCCTCTCAGAAGGACAGTAAGATTTAGATCTACTGCTCCAGAGGATGGAATGGAATTAGGAAACATCCAAGCTGCTCCATGAGATTGGGAAAGACTGGAGATAAAAATGGGATCAAGATAAAAAGCCAGTGAGGAAAAGTCCTACAATACTGCATTTGCTGTTGTGGCTGCTGGTAAGGACGGTAAACAGTGTCTGTATGAGGGAGAAGGAGGACTACAAGTGTTACTCCTTACAGTTTAATTCCTGTGCTCAGGTCTTGATCTTTTTCTCAGCATCAAGTAGGGTGAGATCCGCAACTATGCAGACTGAACTGTACTGAGGGGTGAGTCAGATAAAGAGGCAAAAACTTGGCACTGTAGTAAAGGTGAAATTCAAGAGCAGGGACAATGGGAACTCATCTCTCTGTGAAAACCAGGAAACACTTGGTGTGAGGAACAAGAGACCTGCTCATTAGTACAGACTCCCTGCTCTGGGGTCCACTGACTTCTTACTGAAGCTTCCAGTGAGGGCTGCATAAATGGAGGCAAGCAGAAATAGAATGTGGAGGCATGTTTGTCATGGAGGCAGAAGGGAAACAGGTTCAAGATGATTTACCGTGCATAAATATTGATAGCTTCCTAGTGTATTTACAACCAAGTGAATGGCCTCGTTCAGCTAAGCCAACCTTGTTTTCTGCACAGAATATTTCTGAAAGTCTTGTTTCCTAAGACTACTCAAAGTAGCAATTAGTACAGGCTTTTGGAAGGCTTGGGGTCTACCCTGATTAAAGAGGGTGCTGTGCTTGTGGCACCGTGTAGCCACACAGGCGGTGGCCTGATGTTACAGAAGATTGTTCTGCAGGGCTCTGAGTACTGAACCAAACCCTCTGCTGTGAGGTGATGTAAAATGTTGATGCCCTGTAAGCTTAGGCTGATGAATTAGTTGCATTCATAAAGTGTGACTGTCTTTGTGTTGATATGGCACCCTCCATGCCTGAGTCCCGATGTCATGCTAGATCAGGTATCATCTGTACTCCCACAGCAGGCTTAAAACCAACAACACATAACAGCAGCAAGAAGTCAATTGTTAAAGTTATAGGGGGGCTATAAATGCACTCACATTAAGTATCACTCAAAATAGCAATGATACAAAATATCCTCTGAACTTACCAAATCAGGTGCAGTGACTCATAGACTCCTGGGCTGGAATGGACCTTAGAGATCATCTAGTCCAACCTTCCTGCCATGGGCCGCTGCAAGCAGAGGGGTTGGGCTGGATTTAAATTGCCCTGCACCAAGCTAACATAAACGCAGAAGTTGACCATATAGAAAGCATATTTAGGCATATCAAAACAACCAGCAAATATCTCCAGCCTTCCAAACAATCAGCTGTCCACGGGAAAACCTCATCACAAAAGAAAGTAAAACTCCCTTTCTCCAAGTGGCTCTCAAAATAACCAAACGATCATTCTGGCAAAGCCTCAAACCAATCCTCTACCACTTTCCACAAAAAAACAGAAAATGTGGTAAGACGTCAAAGATACAAGCCAGCAATAAATTAACTTTCAGAAAGGCTGAAGCACTAGGACCAAAAAGCATTCAACATCCAGTCATATAATTTTCCAATCCAAAATCAATTAATTTCAAATCAAGCCCCAAGTTTGGCACCGGTTGTTTTCTGTCCTAGTTTTGAGCCACAAACTGCCTAGGACGAGAGGACAGAAAATGTGGTTTACCTCTTTCCAAGGAGTAAAATAATAAACACCCCACACTGATTGGATGTTTAAATGGAAATCCTATTTACAAATGCATACAGAAGGTATTCAGGTAGGAGGAATACATTCACGAGTCAGGCTCAGTTCTTCATCTGTGCCTACCAGGTCAAAAACCTTCCAGAGCCGTCCAGAAAACCTCCACCTCTCTTGGCCTCAGCAAGGCAAAAAAGCAGGCAAAAACTGCCACCCTCCCATCCATCCCTCACTCCACTAGAGTGTAACCCCACTAGATGCCTGCCAGGCTTCTACAGGCCATGTGGCATCACTGGAAAATCCCTGCCATCCCAAGCCAGGAGAAAGCCATCGCCCCCACAAAACATAAAGACAAGGCAGAGACGAGAGAGAGGATTAGCTGTGCACTCTCTTAAATAGAGATATACAGCAAATTGGAATAAAATAACAAATTGCAATATCCTGGAACAATCTTTCCGTGCTCCTGCAACTCTCTCTAGTCTATGGAAGACTTTCTTTATGGTTATAGCTATTAATCCTTTATTTTCCTTAACCTATAACAGTCACCTTTCACTAGCCTAGGTGGCTCAAAACCCCCATCCAGCCTGGCCTTGAGCACTTCCAGGGATGAGTCATCCATCTCTCTGGGCAACCTGTTCCACTGCCTCACCATTCTTATGGTGAAGAATTTCTTCCATACATCTCATCTAGAATCTACCCTTTATGAGTTTGAAGCCATTACCCCTTCTTCCCCAACACAAGAAGGACATGGAACTGTTGGGGCGAGTCCAGAGGAGGGCCACGAAGATGATCAGAGGGCTGGAGCACCTCTGCTATGAGGACAGGCTGAGACAATTGGGGCTCTTCAGCCTGGAGAAGAGAAGGCTTGGAGGAGACCTTGTAGTGCCTTCCAGTATCCAAAAGGGGCCTACAGAAAGGCTGGGGAGGGACTATTGAAAAGGTCTTGTAATGACAGGACAAGAGGTAATGGGGCAGAGGAGAGATTTAAATGGAATGTTAGGAGGAAGTTCTTTCCAGTGAGGGTGGTGAGACAGTGGAATGGATTGCCCAGGGAGGTTGTGGCTGCTCCCTCCCTGGAGGTGTTCTAAGCCAGGTTGGATGAGGCCTTGAGCGACCTGTTCTAGTGGGAGGTGTCCCTGCCTGTGGCAGGGGGTTGGAACTGGATGATCTTTAAGGTCCCTTCCAACCTAAACCATTCTATGACTCTATGATTCTATGGTTCTAAGTATTGTTTCCATATCCATTTATAATCTTCTGGTAGCAGCTCCCCAGCTGATGAGTTCAGCTGGCAAAGATGCAGCTTGAAGATACGTGCAAGCAGTACATGCTGGAAGAGAGCAGAGATGCCAAGAAGAACAATCCATTTGCTAATGAAGGCATGCTGTTTGTGAGCAGGATTTTCTGCTCTTTGACCGCCTCTGCTTCTCACCTCGTTTTTATCTACATGTTTCTTTTTTAGTCTGCCTTTGACTTACACAAAAGGAGCAGAATTATGCCTGAAGGACACATTTGTTTTTCTGATTCCCAACATGAAACCAGGTTTGCACTTGACTTTCCACTGTGCTTTTATGTATTTAATTGTGCTATGAAATTCAATACTTTGCATTTGTTTGAAATCATAAAATAACTCTCATCAATGAGTCTTTTTGCTTTACTTTGGTCACAGCATGTGTATGATTTAAAAGTTACACCACCCACCTTGTCCAAAATTTTGCTACACACAGATGCTCAGTAAATTGCATACCTCCATCTGTGGCAATATAATTAGCTGGAAGAAGGTTTGAATTTGGATTAAATGGATTGTATTCTGATTCAGTTTGAAACTGTTTTAAGTCCTCTGAATCATGGGGGTGGTGGTTCTGCCATCAAATATAGTCTGCTCTTAAATTTTACATGTTTCTCATTTTAAGCTGGGAAAGAAATTGATCCCATTTTAAGTAGCATGAACTGCATCCAGCAATTCTTCAAAGATGCAATACATTCATTTACATGAAGAATGCTTTGGAAAATGATACAAGCACAGTAAATATCTGATAAATATCTTTCTAGAAATTAAATATGTGGGTGTTTGCCATAATAACTGTAATTTTTGAATTTTCAGTAGCAATGTCTATCTGAATGTTTCAAAGATTTCTAACAACCACTGAGCAATGAAATTGCTTCAGAATTGTTATTTCAGCAAGACAGGGGACAAAGGGACTGTGATTTGCCCAAATTCAGTAAAAGTAATAGAAATAAAATACAGACATCCTGTTCCACAACATCATTTTAGCCACTCAAATAACACTCAATAAGTGGAAAACATATTAAATGCCATTTCCAAGAAAAAATTTTCACAAGAAACTTTCACTGTAATTGCTTATTGGGTTAGATCTAGTGGGCTGTAACAAAATAGTGTTTTTCGAAACACAGTAGCAGCAATTGACATCTTGAATTATTTTTCGCGTTCTTATTCCCTTAAACAAATTGATTTTTTTATTTTAATCATCTATGAATCTATGTAAATTTGTGCCTCTGCTGGAACCGTAGTGAAGGCGTAATGAAAAGTGCTATTTGCTTTTCACAGAAATACATTTTGCTCTTAGAACAACCTGAAGATTTTAGTATCTACCTGATTCCCATCAAAGCAGCATGTACTGCATTTATCATCCAGAAAAACATTCAAGTTAGGCTGTGTTTTTAGCACCAAGTGCCAGCAACTTTACAGTCTTTGCCCAGTCATAATCAGACAGTCAATCTTTCTCCAGCAGAAGAGAGGGGTAAAATATCAGCTAACAATAGGTGAATCTTATTGTAGGGAAGAGTGCAGTGTGCAGCCAGCTGTGGTACAAGTTTGCAAGAGTTCTGCCAAGATAAAAATAACAGACTCATCTTATCTGCCAGTTCTTCAAATTTGAGGGTATTAGGCATAGCAGAAGTTAAAAATCTGAAAAATCAATCTGCACATTTGATAATAAAACTAGACACTTTGGAATCAAATATCCTTTGAGCTGAGGACAGTATTTAGAATGATGTTTTGAAACCAGGTGATATCCTCTCCAGCAGCTTAAACTGTAGAATCCATTTCAAGTTCCTCTGAACTTCAGGGAGTGTTAGTGAAATCATTAGGGTGCTCCAGCTTCTTCTCTGTGATGTTTCCACTCTCCCTTTGTGCTGTGCTTTTTAACTTTCTGACAGTGAGGCATTGTCAGTAAGCTTCATGAGAATCCTTTCTCTTTGGGCTCAATGACAAGACCCACAGCCTGGCCTTTGGAGACTCCAGCACGACTATTTTCTTTGCAGCCGAATCCACTGTCGTCTTTCTTGCAATGAATTCTTTATCCTCCTTTCAGTTCCTACATTAATCTTCACTTTCCCTGCGTTCCTCAGAAGCAAAAGTAGAAAATTCTTCTGTTAAAAAAAAAAAAAAAATTAAAAAAAAGCTGTGTACCAAATGTGCAGTAGCTCAGAAGGACTCCAGTGCTGTACTGGACACTTAACTAATATCTTTTGTGGTTGCATTAACTCTGTTTTTCCCTGCCTTTCAGTATAGCAGTGTTAATCACATAACATGCTGTTTTTCAAAAAGGTTGATAATCAAACAGTTAAATCCAGCAGTTTCTCATCTTTTCTTTTTTTTCTTTTTTTTTTTTTTTAACTACATCTTTCTCTCTTACTTGTTCAGGCTCCAAACATAACCTTTCATTAAATTCACAAACAAATGCTGTTGCAATCTTCTGTGACTTAGTCTGAAAACATCTAAACTTGATAATCAGGATTTTGGAGCTATTTGCGGTTAACCACATTAGCACAAAATAGACTTGCATGTTAATTTATTTTAGATGCTCCTGTAGGTTTAGAAAAACCCATAAGCTAGAAGACAGTTCATTACCACTGAGTGAAATAAATGAGTAGAACATAATTGCATGCCAATTGAGTTGCATTTATGTTTACCTTTAGGTAATGGAGGTCCTATCCCAACAAGTGTTTGGTGGACAAACCTCCCATGTAGAGGGAGATTTGTCCACCAGGCTGGAAAGCTGAGTGAAGGCAAACCTTATGAAATTTAATAAGGAGAAGCACAGGGTCCTCCATCTGGTGAGGATGCAGTACAAGTTGAGGACTGCCTTGCTAAGAAGCAGCTTCATGGAGAAAGACCTGGACAGCAAGTTCTGCATAGGCTAGCAATGTGCCCTTATGGCCAAGAGAGCAAATGGTATCCTGGGGTGCACCAAGAAGTGTGTCCAGCAGGTCTAGGGAGGTTCTCCCCTTCTACTCTTGGTGAGGCCACATCTGGAATACTGTGTCCAGTGGAGACCCACAAGGATGACTGGGGGACTTGAGCCACAACCCTACAAAGAGAGACTGAGAAACCTGGGGCTGTTTTCTCTGGAGAAGACTGAAATGAGATCTCATCAATGTGTAAAAATACCTGAGGGGTGGATGTCAAATGGATGGGGTCAATCTCTTTTCAGTTGTAAGCAGCAATAAGACAAGGAGCAATGGTTACAAACTGGAACAGAGAAGGTTTCACCTCAACATGAGGATAAACTTCTTTACAGTGAGGAGTGACAGAACACTGGAACAGGCTGCCCAGAGAGATTGTGAAGTCTCCTTCTTTGGAGACATTCAAAACACCCCTAGATGCTTTCCTGTGCAATCTACCCTAGGTTATCTTGCCTTGGCAGGGAGATTGGACTTTATGATCTCTGGAGGTCCCTTCCAACCTCTAAAGTTCTGTGATTCTGTGAAATCCCTACTCCTTAGTCCCTAGAGATACAACGTGGAAAGGTAGAAGCCCCAATAGCCACTTTGGTAATACATTATCCAGAGGTACTTGGAAGCCTGCATGCATACATTCAATCTAGCTATAAGTTCTGCTACTGATTGCTTGCCTGAGTTTCCTATGTGTTCCTATCTGAAGCACATGCTACCTCTGTTGTTAATGGTGCATGGTTGCACAGGGCTGTGTGAGTGACACTCACATCTATGATTTCCCTGTTGGCAGATTCTGGAGGAGTGTTAGCCTAGATGTGAAGTTCAGGGCACCCTTTTGCAAAGTTTACTTCCTTGGAAGAAGTGATATTTGGGGTGGAGCGGTGTGGGCTGAGGGCTTCATTTAATTTCATTTCATTCATTATGTTCTTCCCTTTTCCTTTCACAAGTAGGAAATCAGAGATGATGAACTGTGAAAGGTCAGTCCAAATTTATAGTACTCTGACCATGAATTGCTACAAAGGAGAAAGTAGTATGCAATGAGGGCAAAATACTCCTCCACCTTCTTCACTACTATGCCTCTGTCAAAGTGATGAGCTGAAGGAAGAATTACATCCTTCATGCTAGCTGAACAAATGATAGAAGTGTACAGGAGTTTAGTGGCCTTATTTTTAATAATACATTATATTAGTTAATAACAATCTGTAAGTGATGTCTTGATGGCATGGTGATCACAGCATCTGGGGCTGCTGTAGCATAGGCAACAAAATTACCTATGTGGATAAATTACTATTTCCTTGTGTCTCATCCTGGCTGAGCTTGAGACAGAGTCTTTCTGAATACAAAGCAGTACAGGATGACATCCATTGTAGGGGGCTGAGCTACTATATTGAGGTGCTGAGAACATTTCCCTTCTGAGCACTAGAAGGATGTCAAAATTGCTCAGCATTTTGCAGGATTGTGCCTTCAGACCCTGTACCTTTAACAGATTGACAAGCAAAATAGTGGAAAAAGTGAGTGGGGAGTTGCCATGGTGATCACAACATTTGATAACTGCAATAACACTGCTCCATAAAGCAGCCAGGAGCCAGAATACAAAGATGGCATTTATTGTGACCGAAAGTCCAAATTCCTAGAATCCTTGCCTTATTGACTGCCAATAGATAAATAGCTGATTCGATTTGCTCTCTATCTTTGATATGACTTCAAACTCAGAAGCAGATTTTGACTTTCTCTAAAGAATTGGCAGGGATTGTACACTGGAAGAGAAAATTGAAATCTGAAAACTATGTGGAGATAGTAACAAAGCAGATATCTGTCAATATATAGCTTCCTCTCTGCTGGCTGGCTGACTGTAGGTACTGGATTCTTCTTTTCATACTTTGTGTTTAAAAAGCTGTAGAGATGAGTTCTTTGGCTAAGCCAGCATGCCACAGTAAGCCATAGGAAGCAACTTAAGAAGTCAACCATTTGTCTCCTTTTACTCCCTCTCTTCTAGATTTCACTGGCTAGGTTCAGAAGCAGAGAACTAAGAAAAATGAGAGTCATTCCTCTTCAACAGAACAGATTTAAGCTTTTTTTGTTTGTCATTATAATGAGACTGTTCAGTCACCTTTAAAATAATTTTCTCCTAAGTATGTAGCTAGTGAAACTTCTAAAGCTGTAGCTAAAATTTCTCTAGACATCAGACTTCAGCTGATTTGTAACACAAGATTTGATTTGTCTGATCTCAAATTAGCTGCCATTGTGTTTATACTGACTAATTTAAAGTTTCCTGTTGATTCTGCTCACAAATCTTAGAGACTCTAGTAATAAGCAGAGAGACTCACTGCTATAGCCTGAGTGGTTGGAGTGACTAATCAGAGCATCAATTAAAGATAACATGGACAGCGTGGCCTTGCATAGGCAACTTGGGGAAAGGGAAGATTTGCAAGTTGATAGAATCCTTCTGTTTTGGATGACCTCTACAATCTATTATTGTAGCATGTAATTGATGTCTATATGATTATCAAGAAATTCTTGTAACCTAACTTGACTTAAGGCTTGGGTGTTTTGGTTTGTGTTGGGTTTTTGTTTGGTTGGGGATTCTTTGGTTTTGGTGTTTGCTTTTTGGGGGTTTTGTTGGGTTTGGGGTTTTTTTTGTTTGGGTTTTTTTTGGGGGGGTTAGGGGGGAGTTGGGGCAGAAACATCAGTGACTATCTTCTAAGACAGAGAGAGATGTTGTCAAGTGCTCTTCTTTGGGAAAGTGTATTTTCCATCACTCAACGTGTCCATCAAGCCCAACTAAACAGGGCTGGCACAGAATTGGATTGACAAGTCTGCTTATTTTTTTGTCCTCATTCATTCCAAGGACAGAGATTATAATTACAGACTGGGTCTTTGAGACATACTGAGTTATTACTATCTATTCCATTTCTAAACCTCATTTTTGTATCATTAGCAAGCTCTTCTGCGACATCCCTGTTACTTCTGTGCTCTTAGTGAGTTTGGGGTTTGTTTGCTTACTGCAATTAGGTGGTGACTATGGGGGGGCTGGGGGACAAAGGTAGAAATATTTCCTTCTGGCAAGTCAGAGTGCACATTGTTCTTTATATTAGTGTAATACTCAGTCAAAAATGTAGAAGTTTCTCATTCAGACCGCAACAGGCATGTGGAAACCTGTGTTTCTGTATAATCTTGAATTAATTTACAGCTGACAGGAAAGCCTAGCTGTGGAGGTTTAGCAAACTGAAATTGTTTGTCAACTCAATCACATAAAGACATTATCTCTAAAGAGGTAAAGAAATAAGGAAACAGTAAAAACTATGGAGAATGTAACTAATTGAATTGCTTCTTTCTTTGAATACTTATCTCTTGTTTAAAAATTACCCCTCGTTTTAAGTGAAATACAGGCTAAGCAGACATCCTTGTGCATGCTATGAGGAAAAAGGTAGTTTAGGGGGTGATTTGAGATAAACAGCTGTCATGAAATTGGGCAGGCTGTCTCAGCTGGATGTTATGGGAGAGGCATGGCAAAGCACTGTGTACTTCTTGGTAGAAAAAGAAAAGATAGAATGAGGAGAAATGAATTACAGAAAGAAGGGAATAATCTAAATATTAAGTTAGGATGTGACAAAGCAGACAGAAAGGAACAAAATGGAGAGGAGAAAAAGCAAACAAGAGATGCAGCTCTTAAGTAAATGTCATATATGCAAATCTCCAACCTTTTGTGTATCTCTACCAGGCATATGTATTCCATATGGGTCCTGGCCCTTCCCACCCCTGCAGTTAACCTCAACTCTGCTTAAAAATGCCTTTTCTAGGAGCTGATAGGAAGCAAATAGAAGGAGCAAGCAGGGGCCAGCTGAGGGCTGGTCCTGCCTCCCAGATGGAGTCTCTAATCTGCTGTTACAATCACTGTAATCAATTTCTGGCTTCCTGCTTGTGTTTGTCAATAATGGTAATTTTCCTCTTTGCTTTCTCTCCACTACATTTACCTAGTGCACGCTGCCTTCCAACAAGACCCTTAAAGGAATCAGTTGTAAGATGTTCAGTCCTAATGGAGAAATATGATGAAAGAGAAACTGCAGACAATGGGAGCCCCTCCTGCTATACACTGTGCGAATGCATTGCACTGCAAGGCATCTTTTATTGGTCATCTGTGTTCATAGCTTTCTCATTTGATGAAATTAATCCTTTCGTGATTGCTAATTGCTGTCTTTCTCGTTAATTTCCTTTCCTGGAAGAAATCCAGCCATCAGTAACACAACGATTGTTTTCAAATTCACAAAATCATTATTCATTGTGAAAAAACAGGATTATCTTTTCCTTAGAAACTCTGCTGAATAACAGCCATGCTAGTCACTAGATCCTTCTGGGAAATAAAGTTTTCTTCTGCTTACTGTTGAGATAAAAAAAAAACTATGAAGTAAATCTAACAAGAAGCCATTAATAATTATAACTGAAGATCAAAATATTGAAAAATTATAACAAGGAGGATAATTCCTAAGTAAAGCAGAACACGATTTTTAAAGATATTTTTTTTTTTTTTTAAATGAGATTGTCCTAATTAACTGAAGCTGAGTTTGGGGAAAACCACAGCGTTCAACATTAATACTTCCAGAAGTTTCCCTTTTACTTGAAAGATTACTAAGGGTGATAGAAAGAAAGGAACTCAGAGGATAATTTTAGCTGTATAAAATATAGGTGACTTAGTTACCTAATTTTATTTTATGGATAACAGATATACTTACCTACATCATGCATTCCTACATGGTTCTGATGATTTAATCATAGAATGGTTTAGGTTGGAAGAGACCTTAAAGATCATCCAATTCCAACCAGTGAATTGGCCCAGTGACACCAGAAGAAGTGGTTTAGGACTGAGCAATGCCATCACAGAACCACCCCAAGGAGCAAATCCCACAGAAAACTAAATTTACTTGTACCAGTAGAGGAGTAGTGCTGGCATACCTTGGGGTGTGTGAACATGCCAGGACAGAGGCCAAGGTCACTGGTTGTACTGCTCACCCCAAAGCAAGTAGATAACAGCAAGCTCTGATGCAAAAGCTGTGCAGGAACATTAACAGAGCACTGTGGACAGGCAAATAACCTTTCCTCTTTGAAGCACAAATAGATGCTTAGGGTTACATCAGAGCTAGTTTGTGAACATTTCAGAGGGAGTAGGAATCTGTAAAAGGGAAAATAATTTGCTGGTCGGAGAGGCTGGTGAAATATACCTGGACTTCTCTGCGATTGTCTTCTTCCAAAGCTTCTGATTTATGCATGTATGCTTTAGGAAGATCTTAGGATTCACAAATTTTGTGTGGTACTTTTGCATCTAATTTTTCTCCCTGCTTTCTCCTTGGCTTTATAAATATAGGTCCAAATACTGTCTTTGCTTTTACTTGTCATGGCTTCTTTGCAAGCACTGCTCTCAGAGTAGGAAACTCCTTTTTTAAAACTACTCAGCATCACTGGAAGGCCTCTGTTATAATTCTGAGAAAATTCTGCTTTGATTATTGTTTTTAGCATCTTCCAAGTTAGCAGCTAAGGAAATCAGACTATGATGGTAGAAGATACTAATAGGATAATTGTTTTTGCATGCTCAAACCACTCCATGAGCATTCACAGTGCTTTATAGACCTATGAAACACAGATCTGTAGGCACTAATGTACCCGGGGAAGAAGGACGGTGACTAGAAAGGTTGGGATAGGAAACCACAATAACAATTTAAACTGTGGGGATTTTGTTTGCTTGTTGTTGTTTGTTTGTTTGTTTGTTTTTTTCTTAATGCACTAAGTTGAATAAAAATATCTATCTGGACAAGTTCTGTATCCTAGGGAGCAGAAATTCTACCTAGACAGATGAAGAGGATGAGAAAGGTCAACATAGTTTATTACCAGTTCAGTCATGGGATGTGAAGCCACTTCTGCATGTGAAAGGTCATTTGAAGACAGGAATTTTAGATGAATTTCCCCATGGTATGGGCACATTCTGACTGAAGATTGAGGAGCACAAGAGATGATACTTCTGTGATTTCCCCTGGACCAGTAGTGTCTCAATGCTGCTGTGCTAAGCCTTCACTAGAGTTTGACTGTTTTAGCGGCACTGCTGGCACAGCAAGGTTGTTGCATGATTCTGCTCCCCTGGAGAGATGCCAGTGCTGGTTTATGGGGCATAAAAAGGGAAATCTGTCCTGTAGCTATTTTTTAACATTAGTACAGATGTTTAGTTGCAGCAGGAAGTCAGTTCCAGTTATACCACACTGTAGTCTCAATTTAACTACTGTAGTCTCCCTTAATGTTTGACTTTTATTGCAGAATCCTCCTGCTGTTGATTTTGGCTCTGAGGGGCTTTCTTCAACCGAAGATCCCTGGAGTCTCATTTTTAATTTGTATTTTCCAGTGGGGAATGGATTTTTATGAGGGACCCATGGAGTGCAGTGATGTGCCATGTATTAACTTCAGTATTAAAAATTCGGCTAAGGGCAGTGCTTTATAAGTGGCAAAGCATTATTCCTTCCCATGGGATTTATGTTAATAATATTAATCATTATTCGAGTGTCTGTGTGGCAGTCATTTTTTTACAGCCATTTTTTTTTCTGCCCTGCAAAGGCTATTTCTTTTACATGCAGGTCAGTGAGCTTTCACTGCAATCATAGAAAACATGCAAATGTAAATCCTTCATATAACGCTACAGGATAAAAAACATCCCTAGGTAAGATGGATGGATAATAATAGATATGGTTTAGAGGCACCCTAAGGCAGTTTATTCTGACCAGTTTGTTTCAGATACAGGTCTAGGAGAAACTTTGATAATGGAGTTTCTTTCTGAAGGGAAGAGTTACTAACTCCTTTCTATTTTCTGCTCTCTTTCTGGAAACATCAACTGATCATGCTAATTCAGTAAGGCTATGGGAATTATGGTTTACCAAGACTGAGTTATTTCAGTATAGTTTTAAGTCACTGAAGGTTTTAGAAAGGAAATACTAACAATACTTTGAAATGTACAGTTAAAAAGAAAAAATAAATCAGGTGGGTGCACACCTCTGAAGTAAGACATAGATGTGCTCACAACTTTTGCTGCTGAGACCCCAATCTGGACCTTTAAAAGCACAGAAATTAATGAGAAAGAAAATGTGCTCCATGAGAATAAAGATGCTCACACCACTGTAGGAAATCAGAGGTTCTTCAAAATGTGAGAAACTATCACTGTTCCTTGCTGTGACCTTCTTTTCGCACTGATGTTTGTAGCTGTGGCTCCCTCATTTTGTTTCATATTGTTTTATATGGATTTTGGGTGGTGGTTTTTTGGTTGGGTTTTTTTTTTTCAGTGCAGATGATTTCTGGAAACTGAAGAGCAGATGGTTAGTGTTTGTAAATTGCCAAAGCCTTGTCACTTCAAATGGTTAGTTGCCTTGAAAATTTAAACAGCTAACACAGCTTTTTAAGGGCTGTTTAATGCTTTTCTTCCCTCTTTGCTTTCTTCCTCATATAAAAGGATAATTGAATCACTTCTTAAACTAGAGAATCTTTTTATTCACAGCACACATAATTTAAAGATAATATAAAGTCTAAGAAACTATTCAGATTGTTAACTTTATACATCTATTCAAATACATGTTTTTTAATAGATTTTCAAATATATCTACATATTTGTTATTATTTGAATCTATACATTTAAGTTCTGTGATTCAGACAAAGTATATCCTACAGCAAACAAAAAATTATAATAGAAATATTTTTCTATTATTTGGAAGTAGTTTTCCATTAATTGTGGTCTAAAATAAGTTTTGCCTGAGAATTAAATAAAGAATTCTAGATTTAGTCTGTAGAGTATATCTTAAGAACAGGGCTCATTTTTCAAATCAGATTTTATTAATTCATTTTATCTTGACAGTTTTATTGGTATGACTATTGCCACGTACACAAAAAAAAAAGTTTAAAACCTAAAATTTGTATTATCACAGTGCATTTTATGGTCATTGTTCTAGCATTTTCTTTATATAAGGAATAAATCAAATCCATGTAACTCACCCTTCCAGTATTACAAATAAATCAACCAATATTCTGTCTCTGGGTGCTTTCTTTGCTGCAAGCAAAGGACAAAGGATTATTTCTGTATGCTCATTAATCTTGTATCATATTAGGGCTGAGCCATGTGTATTTTAATTTGGAAGCCCTCATAGAGATTTTTGCATAATACGGCCTTCAGTTTCCTCTAGTTACTTTTTATGTACACCTGCAGTGCACACTTGAAGGTACACTGACCCACAGCAGAGGAGCAGGGTAGAGCTGGCACTTGCCTGCTCTCCCATGGTTGCCAGCAATTAAAAGCTGCCTCGCATCTCTCCTGCCCAAAGGAGTGAACTGAGGACTCTATCTCACCAACATTTCTGAGCACCCCATGGACATCATGGAATCACAGAAACATTCAGATTCGAAAAGACCCTCAGTCCAGCTGAGGAAAAGTCCAGCTGGAAAAGTCCAGCTGCTAACCCTACTCTATAAGGTGCGCTTTAAACCATATCCCCAAACACCACTTCTAAATGACCTTTAAGCACATCCAGGGATGGTGACTCAACCACCTCCCTGGGCAGCCCATTCCAATGCCTGACCACTCTTTCCATTATTTTTTTTTCCTAATGTCCACTCTAAACCTACACAGTGACAGCTTGAGGCCATTCCCTCTTGTTCTATGACTAATTACCTCTGAAAAGAGACCAGCACCAACCTCTCCACAACATCCTTTCAGGTAGTTGTAGACAATGATGAGGTCTCCCCTCAGCCTCCTCTTTTTCTATCTCAACAGCCCCAGCTCCTTCAGTCACTGTTCATAAGGTTTATTCTCCAGGCACTTCATCAGCTTTATTACCCTCCTCTGCACTAGCTCCAGCACCTCCACATCCCTCTTGCAATGAGGTGCCCAAAACTGAACACAATACTCAAGGTGTGGCCTCACCAGAGCGGAGTAGAAGGAGAAAATCACCTCCTTACTCCTGCTGGCCACAGCATTTCTAATATCAGCCAGGATGCCATTGACTTTCTTGGCCACCTGGGCACACTGCTTGCTCATATTCAGCTGCTTGACATAACAGACTCCTGCTGGTCTTGCAGTGCTGGGTGGGTCTTTTAACCTTCCACTCTCTCCTCTTATCTGGTCTTTGTGCTTTATCTTTGCTCCACATTGTTTGCCTTCCTCTTTAATCCCCACCTTATCCCTTGTTATCCCTTGGAAGGCCCCATGTACCTACACTTCTCTGCCCACTAATTAACTCTCTGCACAAGAGATACCAAGATAATTGATAATTGTTTCTGCTTGTTATGTTCTCTCCACAGCCTGTGACTTTTTCATCTATTTATCTCTGAGGAGGAGGCAGCTATTCTCTAGGTATATAATTCATAGCACAGCAGGTCTCTACTTACAGTCAGCCTAGAGCTATCAGCTGTTAGTAATGTTGTTATTGATGGTGTTTTAGAGGTGCTTTTTTCCCCTGTTATTGCAACTCAGGTAGAGGGCGACACTCTTCGTCTTTTGCAGCCTAAGTGCTGTGTACCATGGGAGTACCCCTGGCTTCAAATCTCCAGCAGCTCTTCATTATCCATCTGTGCTACACACTGTGTGGACTAAGCGACCGAATTCTAGACATTTCCTTCTTTATAAATGGATTCTGAATTCATGTGGGTTTTTTAATTGTAAGAATGCTCTAGGTTGGAAGGGACCTTTAAAGGTCACATAGTCCATCTTGTTTCCGTAGAATCATAGCATTGTTATTGTTGCAAGAAAATTAAGGCTGATAGGGGTTTTTTGCATTGTTTTGGTTTGGTTTGTGGTTTGGGTTTTTTGTGTTGTATTGGGTTTTTTAGGTTTTTTCATGATGCTTACACATTGTGGTTTGGAGCCAATTTCACCAAACCAATACTGTGCTCCTTTGTTGTTGGTACTCAGGTATCTGTATGTGCTGAAAGCTGACTACACTTTTTGTTTTGTTCTGTTACAATTAGCTCTTTTCCTCCCAGTTAGTCACTGGATTATGTTTACCTTTTCTGCTATGCTGTTTTGAATTTAATCACCTTATTAACAGCTGGCTAGTGTCTTATAAATTCAATAGCTTCTTGTATGCAGTGGTATTCAGTACTTTTCCCCTTTCATTAAACGCCTCTCTCCCCCCTGCTCTTCACTTCTCCTACTCATTTCAGCAAAGTGGTTCCTATGGCAACACACTTTCCATATACACTTTAGGTTGTGCTTCAGCATAAAAAACATCGTATCGGGCTCCACTCTATTTAATCAAGGCTTAGGCACACCCAGCCCCCCATCTGATACTACCTGAGTCACGCTGGGCTTTGGATCAAATCTGTTTGTGTTGGGAGAATGTGGATTAATTTTTTTTAACATGCAAATATGTTTTGCAATTAAGGATCTGGTTTTGTCCACATTTGAAATAGACATGATCTTTCTGCTGTCTTCTTTAGCAGTCTAGAAGGCCTGGTGGGATTTATCTTTAATCTTCAAAACTAGTGTTTCTTTTCTGAAACGATGCTGCAGAAAATAACATCTTCCAGAAGCCACTGGGTGCTTCCAGGGGCTTGAAAGGAGCTGCAGGATCCTACTTCAGACTCTCTGGGCACCAGTCAAATCAGAGGGTCATTGCTACTCCCCATACAGGTACAAATTGTGCTCACAAAGTAATAATAATCTCCTTCAGTCAGCCCTCACAATCCATCAACAAGTCTATCACAAACAAAATCAACAAGATGTTCCCATTCTCAGCTTTTGGATTGTAATGACACAGTCTGTTACAAACCCATCAGATGTTTCAGTGCTGGGCTGCTTTTGAAGTGTTCGAACACGTTGCTCTCCAATGTGATGTTTTTCATAGGATGAAACAATCTTTAAGTATTTGCACAATAATATTTGACAATGTCCACTTAGTTGAATGTGAGAAGATGGGATAAAATATATCCCATTATTCCTGTAGGTGCATGAGTAGGCACACACATGAATCTCTCTATAAAATCTGATTAAGAGAGGCATTACCAGCAGAGGCAAGGCAGGTTATTCTCCCCCTTTACTCTGCTCTTGTCAGACCCCACCTGGAGTACTGTGTGCAGTTCTGGAGCCCCCAGCGTAGGAAGGACATGGAACTGTTGGAGAGAATCCAGAGCAGGGCCATGAAGATGATCAGAGGGCTGGAGCACCTCTGCTATGAGGACAGGCTGAGAGAGTTGGGGCTTTTCAGCCTGGAGAAGAGAAGGCTTCCAGGAGACCTTATAGCAGCCTACCAGTATCTGAAGGGGGCCTACAGAAGGGCTGGGGAGGGACTGTTCACAAGGTCTTGTAATGACAGGCCGAGGGGGAATGGGTTCAAATTGGCAGAGGGGAGATTTGAACGGGATGTTAGGAAGAAATTCTACACAGTTAGGGTGGTGAGGCACTGGAACAGGTTGCCCAGGGAGGTTGTGTCTGCTCCCTCCCTGGATGTCTTCAAGGCCAGGTTGGATGAGGTCTTGAGCGACTTGATCTAGTGGGAGGTGTCCCTGCCTATGGCGGGGGGTTGGAACTGGATGATCTTTGAGGTCTCTTCCAACCTAAACCATTCTATGATTCTATGATTCATTTTCAAAACCAACTCTTTCCAAAAACCAGAGGCTGTTAGGTGTTATTCGTTTGTGTTATCCCAGTTACCCTTAATTACACGTTCCTTTTCCGCTATATGTTTTTTTTTTAGAAATGCAGAACCTATCAGTCAGGCCTGCCCAAACCAGTAATATTTTTTGTACAAGATATGATTAGGGATGTTAACAGGCAGGCAGAAGACAGAGTGCGAGGAAAACAGTAAGACAATAATTATCGGTAAGATGGACTGCAGCCTAATAATACTGCCAAATTAAATGCTGTTACAGTTTTGGATGTCTCATGAAAAAGCTGATCAAAGCAAAGATCTTGTAAAATTAATTTTGGATAGATTTCAGTGAAACAAGATTTCATTTGCCAGTGACAGAGAAAAAGAAATTGCTGTAATTGAAACGTGATATGAAAGCCTGAGCAGATTTAGGTGGTGGAATAGAATTTATTTGTTAGGCATTTAAAAACCTACCTACCTAGTTCAGGGAAAATAATTTTAATTATATATCGTTAGAACGGTTTGGCTACAATTTTCAAAAGCATCCATGTAACAATAGCATCCATGGAAGAATGCTTCTGTTTCTACAAAAGACAAAGTTTAAGCAGTGTGTATGTCTTTGGTGTTGAGTAGAAGTACTCAAGGCTTCTAAAGACCAGATTACAAATAATTCTTCTTAAGTACTTGTAAAAGATGTCCAAGAATCTACCGAATAGCTGTGCTGTTGATTTCAGGTTAGACATCTGCCTTAATGCCTTTACAAGTGTGACTGGGTGCCTAGCATCTTTAGAGTGGTTACCAGGTCTTTGGCATGGAGGCCATTTAAGCTTTTCTTGAATTGTTACCTAAGTTTTTAAGCTGGACTTGTCCTAGATTGTGATTGGGCCATAATGCTGCATAACTGTTTTACAAAGCTGGATTTATAATTTGTTTTCTTTTCTCAATTTGCCAAGCAGCTGCTGTCTTCTCCCTGCAATTCCCATCAAATGCTCATTTCTCCATTTTGTGTTGGTTAATTGACTTGCTAGAGAATTAAAAAACACAAAATGCTTACAGTTTGAAGTGTCTACATGTTTTTAGGCTGATGAGAAGTTGCTCTGCCTCTGATGTGAATTGACTGATGACTTTGATTTGTTTGATTTGTTCTATCAAATGTTATTGTGGCAGCAACAATCCTGAAAAAGTTTTTCCTGAGTTTTAGCAGTAGTGCCATTCAGACTATGTAATAAAGCCTCTATGTGCAGAAATCAGATGTTTATAAGACAATAGCTGCAGGAAGAGTTATCTCTTAGCATTCTGTTTAGAAAAGAAATTGCTCATTCCTACATGTGCTGGTTGAGGCTGAATATGATTAATCAGTTGCATAAAACTTAGAGAAAATCATAAGACTCTGTGGCTAGCATCAGAGACAGGGATTTTGTAATACTATGTATCCAAAGGGCAGACAAGGCAGGAACATTTGGAAAAGGGGCAGATGATTTTATGTAACTATCAACTGTTTATTTTTGTGCCATAACTACAGTTTCAAAACACCTTTCATGTTGATTCTTCTCATCTCACCTTTTGAAGGAAAAGAATGTGGATAGGGAAGTGTTTCCTGAAGTTGTCTGTACACACCTCTTACTACATGCTCATTATTTAAAGTAAGGTGGGAAAACAATGTTTAAAAGCAAATCTGGTGAGGTTTGTGACGACCTCAGTTGTGTTGGGAATTCATTCCTTAGCCACTAACTGACCTGTCATGGTAGTTTAGCTCTTGGGTGTTCTGCATGAGTCACATCAATGTAATTCCATCCCAATTAACTTTTCTATTCTCACCTATTATTTGGTGGTTGTGAGTACATAAAGGTCCAGTAACTGTAAATGTTCATACTTACGCAAATCAGACCCAAGGTGGGTAATTTGAGCTGATACATCACTGGGCATACTTTAAAAGTGTTGGCCATAATCTTTTCAGACTACTAAAATTTAGACAATAATGAGCTTTTATGGAGAAGCATTTGACTAGTAATTACTTAAAAATTTAAGCAAGCAAAGGTTGGCATAGAATCAAAGAATCATAGAATGGTTTAGGTTGGAAGAGACCTCAAAGATCATCCAGTTCCAACCCCCTGCCATAGGCAGGGACACCTCCCACTAGAACAGGTCGCTCAAGACCTCATCCAGCCTGGCCTTGAACACCTCCAGGGAGGGAGCAGACACAACCTCCCTGGGCAACCTGTTCCAGTGTCTTGCCACCCTCACTGTGAAGAACTTCCTCCTAACATCCCGTTTTAATCTCCCCTCCGCCAATTTGA
>VWZI01001484.1:163150-173518 GCA_013396835.1 Psilopogon haemacephalus | reverse complement strand
TGCACACAGTACTCCAGGTGGGGTCTGACAAGAGCAGCGTAAAGGGGGAGAATCACCTCCCTTGCTCTGCTGGTAATGCCTCCCTTAATGCAGCCCAGCACACAGTTGCTGTCTGAGCCGTGTGTGCACACTGCAGGCTCATGTTGAGCTTCTCATCCACCCAGACCCCCAGGTCCTTTTCCTCAGAGCTGCTATCCAGCCACTCACCATCCAGCCTGGATTTGTGCTTGGGATTGCAGCAACCCAGGTGCAGGACCTTACACTTGGCCTTGTTGAATTTCATGATGTTGGCCTGGGCCCACCTCTCCAGACTGTCCAGGTCCCTCTGGATAGATCCTTGCCCTCCAGCAAGTCAACTGTGCCACACAGCTTGGTGTCATCTGCAAACCTGCTGAGGGTGCACTCGATTCCTCTGTCCATGTTGCTGACAAAGATGTTAAACAGCACTGGTCCCAGCACTGACCCCTGAGGGACGCCACTTGTCACTGCTCTCCAGGTGGACATTGTGCCCTTGATCACCACTCTCTGCGTGTGACCATCTCACTCATCCTGTGGTTCTCCAGAAATCAGTGGTGGTGCTTGTGATCAGTAAATGAGAAGTTAAGGTCGGTATCGTTTGTGACACTCCTCAGAACTCATTGTACACACTTAGCAGCTACTGTCTTGATTTTCAAAACATGGAGGTGTAAAGTGAGGAAAAATTTCATTTTGCTTCACGATTAGGAGGTTCAAAAAATGTGCAGCTCTTGAGGTATTCCCACATGTAACTATAACTGTAAGCTATTTTTTTTTTACATAAGCTGTATATTTATTTTTTTAAAGCTTGCATATTTTGTCATAAGTCAGTTTAATAAAAATGCTTCCCACCAAAAAAAAAAAAAAGAAGCATTTGGATTCTATTTCTGTCTTATTTTTCTGAAAGCTTCTGAAAAAGTTTTAGTATAGGATTTGATTACCTCAATTAAAATATGTTACTCATATTTCTGCCTTTTCTTTTTTTTTTTTTACCATTTCTCTTGCCTGGAAATGCTGTATTTACATGGGAAATGGGGTTCAGCTAACTATTAATTTTTTTTTTTTTGACAAAACATAGTGAGATGTGCTTCCTTTAAGCATCATTTATTACTAATGCTAGGTAACAGAATTTTCCAGAAACATTCAACAATCTGAGGTTAACAGGGATGGAATTAGACCAATAAGGAATGCTCTGAAAACTATCCAAGCAATCACAAAATAATAAAGGTTGGACGAGGCCTCCAGCGAACATCTCTTCCAACCTGCTGCTCAAAGCAGAGCCAGCTTAACCAAGATACTCAGGGCCTTCTTCATTGAAGTTCTCAGGATCTCCAATGATGGAAACCTGCAGCTTGTTTCAGTGTTCCACTACCATCATGGTGAAGATTCCCCCTCTGACTTTTCCTCTTAAGGCCAAGCAAATGCAACTGTCTCTGCCTTTCCTGCATGAATGCCTACAGTGGGGTTATTTGAAGTAAACTAGATGTGAGAAGGCACATCTCCTGCTGCGTTGAGTTTTTGAGGAGAGGGGCAACTCTGTCAGCCTACTTTTATCCTGAAGCCCTGTGGAGCTCTGACATGAATTATTACCAATTGTAGATGACAGAAGAGATGTGTATTGCTTGGTTACAAGAGAACATCTTTGTTCCATGTGACTGCTCCTTTTATTGCAAACTGTAGTTCTGTAATTCTGTAGCAAAGAACAAACCACATTGCTGCTGTCTGCTTTTCCCTTCCTTAAAGTGTCATTAATTAGTTGATAGTAGTAGCTGCACATCTCAAATGCATTTCATTTCATGATCCCAAGGTGCTTTAGAGGATTAAGGACTAAGTTATGCTTGCTGAAGTATAGAGGTGCAAAGGGGACTAGGCATGTCCTAGAAAACAACAGAGCTTCTGTTTGGGAAGACGAAAACCTCACCAGGAGCACCATTATGATGGTGCTTGTGTCTTCAAGGCAAATCTGAGCAGAAGCACTCTGCTCTATTATACTTTATGGATGCCAGAAGTTCATGTATACACTGGGGGTTTGTGCCTTTATGCTAAAATTGTCTACAATTTCATAGAATCATAGAATGCTTTAGGTTGGAAGGGACCTCAAAGATCATCTAGTTCCAACCCCCTGCCATAGGCAGGGACACCTCCCACTAGAACAGGTTGCTCAAGGCCTCATCCATCCTAGCCTTGAACACCTCCAGGGAGGGAGCAGCCACAACTTCTCTGGGCAACTTGTTCCAGTGTTTCACTGTAAAGAAATTCTTCCCAACATCTACTCCAAATCTCTCTTCTTCCAGTTTAAACCCATTACGCCTCATCCTGTCATTACAAGACCTTGTAAATAGTCCCTCCCCAGCCTTCTCATAGATGCCCTTCAGATACTGGAAGGCTACAACAAGGTCTCCTCCAAGCCTTCTCTTCTCCAGGCTGAAAAGCCCCAGCTCTTGTAGCCTGTCCTCATAGCAGAGGTGCTCCAGCCCTCTGATCATCTTTGTGGCCATCCTCTGGACTCTCTTCAGAGTTCGATGTCCTTGTCGTGTCCAGAACTGCACACAGGACTCCAGGTGGGGTCTGATGAGAGCAGAGTAAAGGGGGAGAATCACCTCCCTTGCCCTGCTGGCCACACTGTTCTTGGTGCAGTCCAGGATACAGTTGCTCTCTGGGCCACACATGCACACTATTGGCTCAGGTTGGATTTTTCATCAGCCCAGACCCCCAGGTCCTTTTCCTCAGGGCTGCTCTCCAGCCACTCACCACCCAGCCTGCAGTTGTGCTTGAGATTGTGCCAACCCGGGTGCAGGACTTTACACTTGGCCTTGTTGAATTTCATGAGGTTGGCCTGGGCCCAGCGTGTCCAGGTCTCTCTGGATGCCATCCCTGCCCTCTAGCAAGTCAACTGTGCCACACAGCTTGGTGTCATCTGCAAACTTGCTGAGGGTGCACTCAATTCCTCTGTCCATGTCGCTGACAAAGATGTTAAACAGCACTGGTCCCAGCACTGACCCCTGAGGGACACCACTTGTCACTGGTCTCCGGGTGGACATTGTGCCCTTGATCACCACTCTCTGTGTGTGACCATCCAGCCAATTCCTTATCCAGCAGTGCTCCACCCATGAAGTCCGTGTTTTTCCAGTTTGGTGACCAGGGTGTCATGTGGGACAGAGTCAAATGCTGTATTCAGGTCCAGGTAGATGACATCAGTAGCCCTTCCCTTGTCCACTGCTGCTGTGACTTCATCATAAAAAGCCACCAAATTAGTCAGGCATGATTTGCCCTTGGTGAAGCCATGCTGGTTACCACCAATCGCATCTTTTAATTTACATCCAATACATTCATCCAATACAAGAGATTTTCAAGAAGTCTTGAGGCAATCTATCTTTGTAAATGAAAACATTGCTTCTGAGACTCTAAAACTGATAAAATGTGAATAAAATATAATTCCACAAACATTTAAATAAAACTAATATTTGGTGAACTCCTATAATGTCAGAAGAGTACTGCACCAGTTATTTCCATAGATGTAAAGATCTAAACCAAAAATAGGTCACAAAGCTCTTCAGCTTGTACAGATTGTGTTATGAGTACTGTATCCAGTTCTGGGCCATTATTTCCCATGTAGATTTTTCTGTCTTCCATATCAATTTAAGAAAGATGCTGAGGTGATTGAACGTGTCCAGAGAAGGGCACCAAGACTGGTGATCACAGCCCTACAAGGAGAGGCTAAAGGAGCTGGGGGTGTTCAGCCTGGAGAAGAGAAGGCTCAGGGGAGACCTTATTGCTCTCTACAACTACCTGAAAGGAGTTGTAGCCAGTCAAGGAATGGTTTGTTCTCCCAGGCACCCAGTCGCAGAACAAGAAGACACAGTCTCAAGCTGTGCCAGGGCAGGTTTAGGCAGAATTTTAGGAAGAAGTTCTACACAGAAAGTGTGATTGGCATTGGACAGGGCTGCCCTGTGAGGTGGTGGAGTCACCATCCCTGGGGGTGTTTAAAAGGAGGCTGGATGATACACTTAGTGCCATGGTTTGGTTGATTAGAAGGGTTAGGTGATAGGTAGGACTCAATAATCCTGACCTCTTTTCCAACCTGGTTAATTCTGTGATTCTGTGGTGAATATGCTTATATTTTACTACTATTCTTTGGATTATAAATTGGAACAAATTTCCAAGTCTTTTTTCTTTTTTTCCCCCCACTATATGTTAGTTCGGGGTGGGGGTTTTTTGAGTTTGTTTTTTTTTTTCATTTAGGAATGGATTTTACATGATAGCTGAATTTGCTGTACTGTTTAACTTTTCATTTCCTCCCACTTTCTCTCTTTTTTACATGGAGAAAATTTTAGTCCACAATTTTAGAAGCTGAAATGCAAACTGCCAGAGCTTGGGATTCAAATGATCAGGTATTTAGACACATAAAGTAATTACCTGCACCCACAGGATGGTAGATACATGCAAATGAATGAAGAAAAGCTGAAAAAAAAAAAAAATCATAGCTTCTAAAGTGAGAGAAAGGAGAATAGAGAAAGAAAAAGGAGAATCTGTGAAAATACTAAAGACACAGTATAAGATGTTACTATGCTGTAAAATTATACTACTAAGCTTCTTTCAAACTATTTCAGGAGAAAGCAGGCAAATCTCATCCTTCAGTGCTTTTTAAAGGAATGCAATGTGTGATTTTCCTAGGGTTCACTTAATAGTCAAGGCCATAATATGAGCTTGGATCACCTGCTCTGTTATAACTGTCCATCATGTGCTCTTAATTGTCACACTGATACCGTACTGCTGAGGACAAAAATTGGGTAGAACAAAACTGTATTTCTCATGAAGGGAAAGTCAAAGATTAAACCTATCTTTAAGGAGTTTATTCATCCTGTTTTGATTTGATGACACAGAGAAATGGAGAATTCAATTCATGTGCTAATTTCTTCCAGTGGTTATTCACTTTAATAGATACGAAAATGTGTGCATTATTTCCCATGTGGATTTTTCTGTCTTCCATTTCCTAATCTCTTCTTTTCATGCCTTTCTAAATGAAAGTCATTAAGTATCTAATATTTTGTCCCATGAAAGTGGCTCTGCATTACAGCTTCTCTAATTTCTCTTTGCCAAGCTGGAAACTTCTATAACAAGTTCTTCAGCTGTCTGTCCTGGTGGCAGTTTTGGCTTCTATCCCAGTGTTTCACTGTCATTTTTGGCCATTAGAATTTCTCTCAATGTTTTTGCACCAGTGTACTCAGTACATGAGTACACATTTCCAGTCTACATTTTACTCCTTTTTGTGCTCGGTCTAGGCACACCTAACCCATATAAACTGCCTTGCTGTTTTTACTGTAAAACTCTTGTATAGTTACTCTTTTCAGGCATTCATAGCTATGGATTTCATTGTTTGTTTCTTTATATGTACCATATTAGTTGATTATATTATGACAGATTTCATTCAGCTGAGACTAGCTTAACAAATGAACCAGATCATCAACCAGGGCTGATGATCTCTAATTGTTACTACCTTTTCTGCGAGTCTTTGTTCTGACTGCAAATTCAGTCATTGAAAATGTTCAGAAATGTGTGTTCTTGTATTTATCTTTCTGAAAGCCCACTGAATTTATTTTAATTCAACAATTATTTTGTTCTTTTCTCCTTTTGAGACACAAACCATTTCTTTGTAACTTAATATGGCAAATGGAATGCTAGCCCATATCAGGAACAGTGTGACCAGCAGGACCAGGGAAGTCATTCTGCCCCTGTACTCAGCACTGGTTAAGCCACACCTTGAGTACTCAATTTAAGAAAGATGTTGAGGTGCTTGAACATGTCCAGAGAAGGGCACCAAGGCTGGTGAGAGGGCTGGAGCACAGCCCTACAAGGAGAAGCTGAGGGAGTTTGGGGTCGTTCAGCCTGCAGAAGAGGAGGCTTAGGGGGATCTTATTGCTCTCTACCACCACCTGAAAGGAGGTTGTAGCCAGGTGGGGGTTGGTCTCTTCTCCCAGGCAACCAGCAACAGAACCAGAGGACACAGTCTCAAGCTGTGCACCGGGGCTGGTTTAGGAACCAGCTCAAGCTGCACCAGCTGCATGTTAGGAAGAAGTTCATCATAGAAAGAGTGATTGGCCATTGGAATGAACTGCCCTTGGACGTGGTGGAGTCACCGTCTTGGAAGTGTTTAAAAAGACACTGGATGTGGCACTCGATGCCATGGTTTATTTGATTAGGTAATGTTGAGTGATAGGTTGGACTTGACGATCTCGAAGGTCTTTTCCTTCCTTTTGGGCTTTAGTGATCCTGTGTGGCACCACAGTATGTGGTGTCCATTCAAACACTATGGAACACTATTAACACCTAGAAAAAAATTTTTATTGGTCATCTTTTCTAAAGCCAGGAGTGAGGGTTTTTTTTTTTTTTTTTTTTTGAGACATTTTCAGTAAAATCATGTGAATGGTATTACATTTTTATCTTTTTGTTGGTGTTACTATAATTGCTCTGATATTAGGCTTTCTCCTCAGCACTTACCCAGGTATCTTTTTTGTCCATCTGGATCACAATTCTTGCAATGTGCTGGAGTTTCCTCAGCAGATCAAGGTGCACTAATGAGGAAAACCTATGATCAGATAAATCCTCATCTGTCCGTTCAAGAAATCCTAGGCAGCAATTAATCATGCCTATTTTATGTAGAATCTTTTGTTTCTACTTAGTAATATTTCAGGTTTCAGGGTTTTTTTAATAAGCACTGTAATAGTTCCAGACAGGTATTTTATCCCTTTCATGTTAAAAAAAAAATTGCATCATCCTATTTCTTTCCAAAACCTGCATAGAAGCATTTAGTGACTTGTTCCCTGTGTTCTGCATGACTACTAAAAATTTTATTGTCTTCAATTAATGATGGATCTACACCATTTCTCAGAGCTTTCTTCATCCAAATAGTCCGGAACAGTCCTTTTTTATTGTTCTTACTCCTGCCAGCTTTATTTCTTTGATATTTTTAGATCTTATTATAATTTTCTGTACCTATTATCTTTAGGATCGGTACTGGCAGAGCAGTGAGTTGGAGGATCCATTTGCAGAGCCTGGTAGGATGCTATCTGAAGGCCTGGCCAACTTTTCAGCCACATGCATAAAGCCGTAGGTGTAGACAATGGGCTCAAACTCTGTAGCTGTGGCTTTAGTGTTACTGGGAAATCTCTGATGAAAGTTACTTGAATCCATGACATTGAAAGTACCTTTTTGGTAGCATTTTTTTCATACTGTGAAGGTTTTCTGCTTTCTTCCTCTGGAGGCAAGTTCTGCTGTAGTTTTCACTTGAATGATTATCTGGAAAAAAAAACAAAACAAACTAAAACAAAACAACCACCATATGTAAGGACAGAGGCAAAATTATTTCCTCAGCTGAACTTGACAACAGACTCCTGTTTCTTTGTCTTGGAATGGTTGAGTGGCAAATTCTGCCCAGAGGCTTGTGAGTACAAATGTGCGGCTAACAAAAAATTGTGGGTTTCACCTGAGAGCAGAAAGTAATTGAATTTTCACCAGAGCTTTGAAGGAATGCAGTAATAATAGTTTACCTCTTAAGTACTCTTTCAGTATTCACCTAGATGCTTCACATGCTGTTTAATGATATAGAATAATGCAATGAATTCAGAGTGACAGACTGGGGAGTTCAGTGTGAAGACTATGCCCTGTGTTAAGAGCATGCAACCTAGGGGAAAATGTATGTATGTAAACAAAAACAGAGTTGGAGTGAGACTGCCTAATAATGGAGACATTAAACAGCCATGTGGGCACTGTTTTGGGTTAGCATTCCTTGGGCCAGCCCTTAGCTACCTACTTGACGTGCCTGGTGTGAAGTTGGTGCTGCAGTCTTTATCTGAAGGGAGTATGCTTGTGGAAGCGCTGAAATGCTTTTTTTGTTTGCAATAGGACTAATAGGTTGATGACTGTCCTGGGTTTGGGTACAAAGTGAGGCCCGTTTTGGAGAAATAAATGTCACCTTGATGCAGATCAAGTAAAAGTAAAAGTAAAAGCAGATCAAGAAAAGTAGAGCTTTCTGAAAACAGGATCGTAGAATATCAGTTTATTCCGAATTAATGCTGATAATTAAAGAGGCCAAAAATTAGTTCTGGATGTGGCAGACAATATTTGGGTTTTTACTTTGTTGTTCATCATTATCTTTAGTTCCTTTAAGAAGACTGGGCCTGATGCAGCCCCTGGGCTGAGATGGAGGGAGGTCCTGCACAATGAAGAATGAAAAGTGCTAAAAGCTAGGAGAAACTTCAAGGTCTGACAGATGGAAGGATCACAGAAAGAAGATGGGATCCTGCAGCTTGTGTACAGGCTGCAAGAGTTTCATAGAGAAGCTTGGAGGAGAGAACAGGAGTGCTGCTGTGGGATCTGTCACTTCTCAGACAACTCCTGAGTTTGAAGCAGCAATGGCTAAAGCACAGAGCCTCTTCTCCTATGTGGCAATGATAGGATAGAGCTATGGATTATCTCTGTATAATCTCTCTAACTTCAAATAATCACTTTGATAGCATATATGCTAGTAAAGAATGTCAGACAATATTCTGAAACCAGTTAGTGTGGTCCCTGGCACATCTTGGCTCAGTACTACATGATCTGGGAGCCAGCCCAGGTGGAGGACCAGCCCCAGGGCTGGGTTAAAATTTTGGCACAGTAGGAGAGTTTGGTGGCATAGACATGAGCTACTCCTAGTGCTGCAGGGTCTGGGAATCATCCAAGTTACTAATTATAAATATAGCCCTTGAGGTCTCTCTAATTAAAAGCTTCAGATTTCTAATAAAATTTCAGTTTCTGAGTTCAAAAGTCTTTCAGATCTACTTCACAGGTCTAGCTATGTCAGGGTCCTATGATACTGTGGTTAAGGTATCCCAGGTAGTGTCTGCATCTTCCAACAAGCATATGTGAGTGTGAAAGCAGAGCTGACTGCAAACCAAAGGCTACCATTCTATTGTTAAAGCCTCAAGAAGTGTAGAATGTGAATATGTGGTGTGAAGACTTTTTTTTTTATCTTTTAAGGTAGTCTTTCCCCTGTAGTCAGAATGTCAGAGCACCAGGAACAAATGTTCAGTTTGGGATCTCCAGGCGGCTCAATGCTGCTGTGTGCTATGCAACTTGTTGGCATTCTACAGTCTTTGCAGCTCTTAAACTGGAAGCCTACTAAGAACTTGAGGGTCACCCCTAATTTGCCTATTTATTGTTGATTGTATGCTGCACAATGCACCAATTTGCATAAATCTACGTGCCTTTTGAAATTTTAATTAATGCATATCTTTTTTTACTGTTTTTAATGTATGCTTTCAATCAGTTTCAAGAATTACGAAGAAATAAAACCAGGTGAACAAAGGCAAAGGAACAAATTGCACTTTTTGACCTAAAACTCCATCTTTATTACTAGTGCAGATGTGCTTTTGAAAGCAATTATTAGGAAACGAGCCACATTTTCTAATTGTTCCTGTGCTGCTACTTATCACAGGCCTTTCATGAATACCCCTATGGCTTCTCATGCAAGCCCATTTAACTGCTGCAAATTGCTTTTCTCCACTTACAGAGTAGTCAGATCAGCAGCAGTGTTTGTGATGCCTTTCCTCAACTGCAGTATCCCTTTGCTGGGCTAGAGAAGATTAGGATGGGGAAAAAGGAAAAAAAAAAATGAATTGAAAGATAAACTTGATGGGCAAAGTACCTTCCACAAGGTTTCATAGCCATAAAATATTTAAAACTCCACCATTTCTTTTTTTAAATCTCTCTAAGCATATTTTTTCAAATAAATAAATATTGAAGCTTTTTTTGCTCAGAAGAAGGTGGAATCTTGTTTCTATTTTCAGCTGTCAGAAAGGAGAGTGCAGAGAAGTGCCAGAGTCTTTTCAGGGATGTAGTGACACACTGTGAGCCAGAGGACACAAATTACAACAAAGGAAATGCCAATTCATGATTAAGGACAAAAATTTCACTATGACAACAGTCAAGTATTGGAAGAAGTTGCTCAGAGAGGCTGTAAAAATGTCAGTCCTTGGGTGTGTTCAGAATTCAACTGGATAAGTCCCTGAGCAAGCAGGTAGATCTGCTTTGAGCATGGCGCTGGATGAGACGACCTCTGGAAAATCCCTTCCAGCCTGAATTATTGTTTGATTCTGTGAGAATCAAATAGATCTATGACAGCCAGGATGGTCTTTTACAAGCTACACTTCCATTTCAGCTAGATAAACATTATTGATAATTTACCAGTGCATATCAAGGTGCAGTTCACTGTGAAAGTCTGTGTAAGTAAAGCCTGAGTACTTTGCTGAAATTAGTTTGAGAGACTTCAATTACCTGTCTTTCGAAGCACAGAAGAGTGAGACAAGGGCTTTT
>VWZI01001484.1:99657-159093 GCA_013396835.1 Psilopogon haemacephalus | reverse complement strand
TGGAATGGAATGGAATGGAATAGAATAGAATAGAATAGAATAGAATAGAATAGAATAGAATAGAATAGAATAGAATAGAATAGAATAGAATAGAATAGAATAGAATAGAATAGAATAGAATAGAATAGAATAGAATAGAATAGAATAGAATAGAGTAAGCCAAGTTGGAAGAGACCTCCAAGATCATCCAGTCCAACCTATCACCCAGCCCTATCCAATGGCACTAAGTGCTCCATCCAGTCTTTTCTTGAACACCTCCAGGGACACTGACTCCACCATCTCCCTGGGCAGCCCATTCCAATGGAAAATCACTCTCTTTGGGCAAAACTTCTTCCTAATATCCAACCTATACCTCCCCCAGCACAACTTGACACTGTGTCCTCTTGTTCTGTTGCTGTTGTCTGGGAGAAGAGACCAACCTCCACCTGGCTACAACCTCCCTTTAGGTAGTTGTAGACAGCAATGAGGTCACCCCTGAGCCTTCTCCTCTCCAAGCTAAACAACCCCAGCTCCCTCAGCCTCTCCTCATAGGGCTGTGCTCCAGGCTCCTCACCAGCTTCATCGCCCTTCTCTGGACACGTTCCAGTACTTCAATATCTCTCTTGAATTGAGTGGACCAGAACTGGACACAGTATTCAAAATATGGCCTGACCAGTACCAAGTACAGAGGAAGGATAACTTCCCTTGTCCTACTGGCCACATTGTTCCTGATACAAGCCAAGATGCCATTGGCTCTGCTGGCCAACTGGGCACACTGCTGGCTCATGTTCAGCCTACTATCTACCAGCATCCCCAGGTCCCTCTCTGCCTGGCTGATCTCCTGCCACTCTGTCCCCAGCCTGTAGCACTGCCTGGGTTTCTTGTGGCCAAAGTGTAGATCATATTGTTTCATTCAAAAGTATCTCATTTTCGTTTTCTTATTACATTTGAATACATTATTATTAAAGTCCTTGTTTGGTACAAATACCATGTGGTATAGATTGTCCACTTCTCACATGTTCATCTCAGGGTCACTCGTTTTATTGTCCTTCAATTCTACCACAAAATTACACTATAAAAGCCTTACATTTAAGTGTGTTTTCTGAGAACTGGAGCTGAAAAATTCCTCTAATTTTAATCCACAGTCAGCAATACTTTTTAAATTGTTTCCTCTTACATGCCTCAGAATGGCATCTATTGCTGTCTGTTATGCACTGTTAACATTGAGAGGCCCAAAGGGTTGGTTGTGGTTAAAATCAGGAAAAGAGACTGGATAAAATCACTGTTTGGGCTCTCCAGCTGTTTGCTTTGAAGATGTTTAGGTGGCCTGCAGCATTAGCATTTAAATAGAGCATTCTTTTTAGTGTATCTTCACAGTACCTGCATGAAGCAGTGCTTAGCTGAGAAACTGAGTTGCAGAAGCAGCATCCATCCTAGGACATACAGAGATAAAACTCCTGCAGAGCATGTCCCAGGTTCAGTTCAGGCCTCCAGCAGAAAGCTAGTTAGGGAGCAGGAATAAACACATAGAAATTTCAAGTGCTGAGAGCTACACATCCTCAGCTTTTACATGCACAGTCACTCTGTTCAAGTCTTCATTATTTCCTCATAACGATGCCATAGTGAGAATAAGTATTTATATTTCACCTCCTTTAATTCTTCAGTTAAAGGTCTTAGAGCACTTTCCCATTCCTAATTAATCCTGGAACTATAAGTAGTTCAAGAACAGAGCAGTGGCCTGGTTCCTGGGTCCCATCAGGCATAATCCTTAGGAAATGGTGTCTTGTCCTTAAGTGCCCAATTCACCTCTGACTCTGAAAGTTAGTTTCCAGGTACAAATGTGATAGGATGGCAGATGTTTCGTTCTTCAGGTCACTGCTGACCTGCAGATGGAGCATCATTACCATTCATGCCTTCAGACTGCCCGAACAGTAAAGGCATGAAAGCCCCCTCAAAGCAGGTTCACCAGGGTATCATCAACCTTAGCAAATCAAATGGGTTTCTGAATTAATTGGTCTGACATTTGAGCCAAGACAGTAAATCTACAGTTGCAGTCATTTTGTGAGCAATGAAAGACTTCAGATGATTCCTACTGAGCTGAAGGAGGTTCTGCCATATCCTAGGAGAGCAGCTATTTCTGCCTTTCTTTTCAGAGCAACACTTCACTGTGATGCTCTTGCAATTGCATGTATTCTTCCCTGCTGGGAGGTATTTTCTTGGCACATTCTCAAGTAATGGCAAAAAAAGCTGTGGAAGTAAATTTGCAAGAATGGCTGGCACAGACCTAGCTTGAGTATCACCTGCTGTCCCTCCTTGGCTTGTCTGGATCACAGACTGCTTTACAAGTTCAGGCTCCAGAAATGGCAAAGCCATGTTATTCAATATGGGTGTGTAAAATTCACTCATGGTGTCATCTAAGCTACTTCATTTTGGAGCATCTCTACATTGCTCTGCCATCTGCATTACAGTTAGTCATCCAGGCTTCAGATTTTCTTTCCTGAAAGAAAACTGTAGGAGGGGGAAACTGTGAGTGTGTGTACTGATTCTTCTGCTGGTTCACTGTCACAATCGGTGCAGAAGGCATCTTCAGGTGATGCCACTTATTTTTTTACTATCTGTAACAGATAGGCCTTAATTTCACAGTTTTCTCATGAGGACTGACCTGTGTGCTTGTCTTGTGTCCCTTTCCCTGGATAGGCTGTTGCAGCGCTCTCATGGGCTGCTTCAATAAAGCAGATGTGCTCTCTCCACCACACATACCGTGCATCTAACCGTGATGTCTGTAGAGCTGTAATTGCTGTAGGTAATATGAAGGGCTGTGCCAAGCTGACAGATTTTCTTCACCATCCTCAGAGGAGTCAAGTGTATTCCTGTGCTGTGCTGCTTCCCCAAATCACCCTCCTACTCCTCCCACCACAGAGTGCATGCAGTTAAACTGCAAATTGCAGGAGGATTTTCATGTTGATCTACCATTCTTTGCCATACAAAGCACTTAACTCATTTGATTCCTGTGCCGTGCTTATAAGGAGTTGACTGTGGGACATTGTGTGTAAGATGCTTGTCTGGTTTGCTACTGAATCTGATCTTTTACCGAAGAGAAAGTGAATCTTGAGCTACTTTTCTGGCACTTTGAGTTGGTAAGTGCTTTATAGTCTGGTTCGTATTTGCATATCAAGCTTTCGACAAATAGAATTCATTTCAAAGGAAAGAGCAGAAAGAAAACAATGGGAAGCTCTGAGTTAAAGGAAAAATGAAAGTCTAGACAGCAAAAATAACCCCCAGTTCTCAATACTTCCTCAGCATTCTTTTAACCAGTTGAACCAATCTAAAACATACAGAAAATTAATCTGTCTGAAGTCTCAAACTGTTCCTGAGATATCCACCAGCTTTATAAATGGGCTGCTGTAGAATTCCAGGTTCATAGGGTGCTTTTGACTGCTTTTGAAATCAAATTCAGGTAGCTTCTCCAGAGATAGTAGAGAAAGTGCCATCTGGTCTTCCCTCCTTTTAGCAGCTCTTTTTTACTACTGATTTGATCATTCATATTCCTTAGATTATGAAGCCACCATTAAGAGAGTTCGGCCTTTCTAACTAGCAAAGCAAGTTCTTGTCACTGCCCTTGATCAGCTGGAACTGCTCTCTTGGGTGTCTTCATTCAGACCTAGCTGAATGTCTTCTTTAATTCTCTTTTTCCTGTATTTCTTCAAACTCAGTCCTCATTCAGAAAGAGAACTTGAGCTTGCACTCTGTAAAGGATGACACTTGAGGAAGGAAAATATCATAATTCAGAAAAATATTATTGTAGTAATAGCACTTGTACAGTCCTTTACATCTTCATAGCCCTGTACCAGCTAATTTATTAATCTTGGTATACAGTCTTGTTCAGTGAAATTCTATTTTAAAACTATTCTTAAATGGTATGTAGCAAGTATGCTACATTTAAAGGAAATTAATATCTCCGTTGCCTTGCTATGGCAGTTAAATTCATTTACAGTCACTACTGTTTATTTTGCAGTGCATGATGTATGTAGGTTGCAGCAATGAAATACTTCTGTCTGACTGTGTGCTATTTTGCTCTGTAAATTCTTATTGGATCCAGAGCACAGACTGTGAAGTAGCTTGTGAAATTCATACATTCTCATTAATCTCGGTTAGAATTAAAAGTCTGATAGACTTCTGTACTCACAAGTTACAATGACCCTGTCTCGCCTTACTACCTTTCAGAGAGTGCAGGTGTTTAAATTCACTGTAACTAGAGGTTACCTTTATCAAATGTAATAGAAGACCTTTTACAAGGCCGATTTTGACTTGAAAATAGATCTCAGAATTAACTAAACTCATAGAGATTTCATGACAGTTCTCAGCTGGGATTAGAGAGGAGAGCTAAACTGGTGCCTTTGCTGGGAGGAAAGTAGGCAACAAAGTAGGCAACAACATGACTAACCACTTGCAGCCCTTGCAGTTCTGAGTTCTGGCTTGTGAAGGACCCAGGAGCTGGGCTGTTGTGAAGTGTTGCAGGCCGAGGCAGAGCAATGGATTGNTGGGGGAGAGAATTTGGAAAGCCTGGGGGGGGGTTGTTTTTACTGTGCTTCTGGATGCTATTGTCTGATAAATGCCCAGTCCTTTCTTACATCCTGCTAGGCTCTTTGCTTTAGATACTCTCTGACAGTGCCATCAACAGGCTATCAGATGAAAGAGCATTGCTAAAGGCTAGTGTAAATCTGACAAAAATTCACTAGCGGAATTGAATGGGACAATGACTAAATGCAACCTCTTTAGTTTGTGTGATGACTTGTTTGGGCACACGGCAAGAATTCCTGATCAGTTTACTGATCATCTGAACCATCCGGCAGAGCCTGGAAGTTATCACTCTTGGTACACGTTTATTTACCTGTGACTCTGGGTCCACAGTGAAGATCCTGAAGATCTAGTTTTGCTTTATTGGGATTGAAGTTAATTGTAACAGCTAATTTGTTATCTTGAGAGTATCAAATCTGTTGTAGGTAATCTTAATTTTAAGTTTCCTTAGCTTCTTCTTGAGCAGAAAATGCAACTACTCTTGTTATTCCAGCTGAATGCCCTGATTTTTCCCCAGTGATCTTTGTGCTCACTTTTAAATAGCAAATAGGATGTCTGTGACGTGTAGTCAATATAGTCTACATGACTATGGAATGAAGAAGTCATGTTTTGACAGGAAATGGGAACACTTTTGTCTTTTTTTCTTTTTCATTTTTAGCTCATTTCTAGTTTGCAGCTTGAAGAACTTCAAAGTCAATACCAAATGTGTTTGTTACAAATGCCTTAAAAATACATACTGTACATATATTTAACTGTACAGAAATCTGGCAGCCATATGGGATTTTCACACACCTGTCAGTGAAGTGAGTAAGTTTGAAAGTGAAATCTCACATTCTGCACCAGAACATATGAGCAGAGCCCTGAGGACATGGCTTGAGCCATGAGTGCATCCATTCACCGAGAAGGTAGCAGTTTTACAGAGCACCACTGCACTGCTCAATATGATAGCAGTATTAGCTGTGAAATGTTTCCCATGAAAAGGTAATGTGGAAGCCAGGATACCTCGATAAAAACTGCAAGTAAGTGTGAAAATGGGCCAGCAAATTTTCTTGGAGCTGTGGCTATGGTGTAATACCATAGGCTGTGGTTTATTTCAAATGCCTTGTGCTATAGGTACTATAGATACTATAGCTATAGGTACTATAGATAACTATAGCTATAGGTACTATAGATACTATAGCTATAGGTGCTATAGACTTCCTGAATCCCACCTATGCAGGGCTAGGAAACGTTGCAGTGTTTTACATTATCATGGTACTGGTCAGTTGTAGAAATCCATACTTCAGTAAATGCGAGATGAATTTTAAGGTGAATATTATGTTGTTTCTTAATCATGCTGCAGCAAATTGTTGCAAGGCAGTGTCGTGTTTGCATGGCTTATTGGGAAGCCTCTTCAAACTTGGATGGCTAAGGCAAAATAAAAAGGAAAACAGATGCCATTTAGGGCATTCCAGCACATATGGTTTGAAACTGTCTTTCAGGAAAAATAGGTCAGAAAACCCTGTTTGCTGCACAAGATAACAAACTGGAGCTTTGGCCATTTCAGAGAACCTCCAGATTTGCAAGTGGAATGTGTAAACTCATGAGAGTAGAATTTGACCCTAAAAGCCAAATCCAGTTGCACAGATGTTTTTGCTGCTTCTCAGTGAGCCAGGGTCTGTTATATGAAATGTTTTCTGCCCGTGCTGGAGAATCAAATTATTGGATTCACAGCAGCCCTTTTCTCTGAAGAAGACAGAGACATTAAAACCATTAGTCTGAAGAAGTCTTGATGAGTCTCCCCTATGCTCTGCCACCCAACAGCACACAGCTTTTCTTCCATACAAGTCACTATAGTGCGAGCCAGTAGCACATGCAGAAACATTGCTCCTATCTCTGGCCTTTAGTGAATTTTTTTCTCAGATAGTGAAGGTGCTGAACACAAAGACACAAATGAGGAATGGGGCAAATGAGCAGCTGAAGATGGGAGAAAAGAGATATATATAGGACTTGCTTTTGCTATGCATGAAATGCAACACCCTCTTCCCACATCGTGACGCACATCAGTCGGTCCAGATGGTGAGAAGGGTTGGGTTTCTGCCTGGGGCTGCCAGCGCAGGCTTCATTTGCATTCCTCAGCCCAGTTGTTCATGGAAAAGCATCCAGACGATGCACAACCGCTCACACAACTGTGTGCACCTTCCCAAGAACAACCTCTTTTCATGGTACCAGTTATTGTGAGAGTTTTACAGGCACAGGGAGTGAAAGGAGCTGGATCAAGTTCAGCCTCCAAGTGGAGCCCTCTGAGGGTCATCTCCAGTGGTGTAGAAGTAGAAAATCATCCTGAAATCATCATTCACACTTTGGACTTGTACAAATAGCCTCGAGTTTGTGTAAAACACAAACAAAATTCCTGGAGCTCAGCTCTGAAAGAGCAAGTTCTTCTCCATTGTAAAAGATTTGCCATACAACCTCCCTTCCAGTGGCTAATCTCTGGCTATGTATTACCATTGACGTAGCCAGTTTTGCTTGTTGGGCTAATTCTGAGTGTTAATTTGTGGCATGTGCAACAAATGTGATTGTTATTGCTGTAATTAATCCCACTTGAAAATGTTTCATTTAAGTGATTGCATTAATGACTCTGAAGTTTTACCTGCTTGGTTCTGTTATTTGGTATCTATACATTTACTTTAAAAACAATGCAAACATATGAAAAAAAAAAAAAGTGTTAAAGAAGAGAAAAGGATTGCAGGAACCTATTTGTAACTTAGAAGGCATTCTAAAAACCCTTTAAAATGTACACATAATTTCAACTAACAGATATGTTACTTTTAAAAGTTAATCTGCCTGGAGTAATGCTGTTAAGCTATCCTTGCTAGTGTCCACAGAATTTGCCTGAAAAAATTCCATTCATGATAGTGGAAGTTAAGAACTCTGTGTCAGTCACTAAACAAGAACTGTTTCTTTAAGCAGAGAAGATCTTATTGGTTTTTAAATCACAAAAACTGTATCTTAGAGGATCTTGCAGCTACATTTACTACTGCATTAAGAAATGTGTAAGTGAAGAATATGTGTAAGGAGATGGTTCTTTCTCTGAGTTTTGCATCTCCCCTAAAGTACAGTTGATCATTCCACCTTAACAAGGTGCAGTGATTGACAGGTAGAGATGTGGCACAGAGCAGAAGGTGGGAGTGTGCTCTATTGGTTTGTGCTTGTACATCCTGAGCACCAATTACTGTCACTGCTGCCAGCACTGATGTGTTTATCAGGATGAGTTATAGCAGAATATATGTACACAGGCAGTGTGTATGCTGGATGACCACCCCCTGTGATGTAAAATATGAGAGTCTGGGAGCTACCGTTTTATAATTCATCAGGTTCAGCAACTGAGTGTTGTTGGTTGGCTTAGTTATAAAGGCAAGTGTGAACTGAACAGCAGACAGGAGCATCTCGCATAAAGAGTCCTGCGAAGCTGCATTCGGTGACTGGGCTCTGCTTTTGTTCAAGTGAATTCAGTCCTCGGTGAGTGATGGGGGTTCTGTTGAGCTAAAGCTGATCTTATATAAGCTGGGGAAGCCTGCCTGCTAGTTTTATGTGTATTTTGCTGCTGGAAGTCCTTGTCTGTGGTTGGTTTTAGATTTTGCAATATTTTCAGTTGTGTACGTTGCTGGCACAAAACGAGACGAAAAGAAAAATGCAATGATGAATTATTCACCATAGTGCTGCGAGGTCTCTTTTCTAGCTAAAGTTACTTTCCTTTAGTGAGTATGTTGGGGGCTCAGGGAAGCTACAAACCTGCAAATCTACTTGTCATTAAATTGCTTTTCTTAGTGGTTTTAGACAGCGAGTGCTGTGGCTTTTGTAACAAGAGGAAGAAAAAGGAAAAACTAGAATCAGATGTATTTACACGTTTTTGCTTGTATGTACATGTGGCTTTTCAGATGCAGCATCAAATCTATTGTATGTAGCAAGTGGCTGCAAAGAATTTGTATTGTAGGGCTTTTTAATTAGATAATCAGTAAAATGGTAGCCTCTCTGTTTTTGTGATAATATGCTTAGTATCACATTAAAACGAATGATTCCCCATCTTGCATAACAACAGTGCTGAAAAATGTGTAAGATGAAAGGGAAAGGGAGACTTTGAAACAAACTGTGGAAAACATGACATAGCACAGCTAGGCAGGGAAACGTATATTTCCTATAATGTATGGCTTGTTTAGTATTACCAGCTTTAGATTATTTGCTCTAATTATCATTTGCTTCATTATGACCTCTGCATCATTTTAAGCGAGCTCCTTTAGTATCTGTCGACATTATCTTGCCGGTAACCTTTAAAGATCAGTAAGCCAGCAGATTTTTTTTTTTCCCCATTGCTTTAAGCAGAGAGGAATTGAAAAGCAGACTTTATCGAACTGAGACATTAACATTGCCATACCCGTGTACCTCCTCAGGAGAGGCAGGTGATCATGAGTGGCAATTTTACTTTTCTTTTTATCACTAGCAGTATTATCAAAGGGGCAGTCGTTGCTCCTGTCTCTCTGTGCCGGTTTGTCTTTTTTTTTTTTCTCTCTCTCTCTCTCTGTGGGCTGGAGAGGCAAGTTGGCTTTATGAAAATATCAAGAAAGCTTGGCAGAACAGCACCTGTTGTCTTATTGCTGTTTTGTTGATTACTGGGGAAAGATGCTCTCTTCCAGAGACCTCTCATGTGGTATCAGTCCAAACTGTTTACTCTGTAGTGACTTAAACTTGCATTGTGACTTCTTGCTCAGAAATAATCTCTTCCATGAGTTCTAGGAGAGGCATTGAAGCTGCAGGACAGGTCCTGATTTAACTGATAAGGTGTCTCATTTTAACATCATTTTTTATTTAAAGCAAAAGGCTGTTGCAAAGTGGCCTTTGCCACAGACTTCCTTTGCGGAACAGATTTGCTCTTATAGATCATATATCTGGAAAAGGGCAGAATTTATTGAGAACATAATTTCCTGGCAGCCTAACAGACTACAGCCTATATCTAGGAAAGAATATATACCTTTGTCAGCAGTGCTTTATTTAAGAGTATTTTGCTGCTTTTTAAGCATTCAGATCTATTTTCAGTGACCCCTGTGCTAGCAAATCAGATTTCTTGAAGTGTGAGCTTCTGGCTTTGCAAGTTCTCCTCCTTTCAGAAATCTGTGATATTGCATCCATCTGTCTAGGCATTTATATTGCATGCATCACTATGGTGTAATCTCAGCAATCTGAACATTAGCCATGTAAATGTATGTACTGTAACTGAGGAAGTATAAATTAGAACAGGAAAAGCAACCCTAAAAGGAGAAAGTTATGATATGGGCATATGGTTCTTGTGGGCATCAGAGCTCCTGACTCCCTATTTATTATAACACAATAAATTAAGCTACTAACCAGTTCAGTCTCCAGGCAGTAGCATAGAAGCTTGGACATAGATGAGTCCAGCTTCTTGCATTTTGCTACAGATAAGACCAAGTAAAAGAGCAAGAGGATGTGACAAACGCCACTTTTTGTCCCAGGTGCATGCCTGCCTTTGTAATCATCACCCAGGAGAGATGCTGAAGGGGAGGGAAGAGGGGGGGGCAGAAATTACTATGAATTGTATTTTATATACTGTGTGGCCTGGAGAATACAGTTGCTTTATGTGGGTATGAATTTGCTACAGTGATCCATGCCTCCTACCTCTCGGTAAGCAACAGCAGTGCTCTCCATGGAGCACTGCACCTTAAATCTCCTTGGTTGCCAGGGCTGGTCCAGGTAACAGTCATCTGTGTGGTTAGTGATCCATCCTGCTGGAAACACATTTCACCACACCACAACTCCAAGAAGCATTTTGTCTTCCCATTCATTTCTAAAAATTGTAGTGTTCTTGAGTAGCAATAATCTATTCTCCAAGAGGAATCTTTCTCAGCTTTTGTCTTTTGGTAACAGCTAAAACCAGACAAAGCACCTATGTTTAGATTATCCTTCATTTAAAATATGCATGCCTGGGGGAAAATATTTTAGCTGTAAGTCCTTAGTTTTTGAATGGATCTTGTTTTGGTCTGAAATACCTCAGGTGTACTGACCTTCAGGTTTGCTTTGAAGTCCCGTGGCAGTTGATGGTCACCATTTTTGGTAAGGCAGGGTATTGGAAAAGCCAATACTGCTTTTTGGAGAGTTATTTTTCCATTTGTAGTAAATACAGCTTGTGTGTGACTGTGTAGTTTGTGTGACTGTGCTTTTTGTCTGTCAAAAGTGACTGGAGATTGGAGTAGCGATATGTAAACTTGCTTCTGTGCCTGCAACATTTCTATTCTCTTCTTTCAAGCACACACACACGCAAACTACACTTTTAAATAGAGGAATACATTTATTATATTGAACCTCAAGTATAGAGAGCTCTGGTGCATAGAATTAGAAGCTATTAACTCCATATTAAATCTTTCTTACGTTTTATTGAAGTGGCTGATAAAGTGACATGGCACACTATTTTGCAGCATTCGAAGTCAGTAGTCGTGATGGGTGTGAAACAAAGTCTTGGAGATGCCAGCAGTCGTAGTGATGTGCTTTGAGGGAGAAATCCTGCAGTGGAAAACTGTGTTGGAGTGACAAGTTAGTCATGTAGTATCCTCAGTGTTGGAAATAGCCAACACAACTCTATGGCACAGAAGAGACGGAACATAGTAAAGACTGACCATGTGCCTATGGAAAATGTTGGAGGGTATTTTTTGTATGTCCAGGCAGAGAAATGCCATTTGAAAGAATTGTCAAACACTCAGTGCATGAAAGGAACAAGTTTGGCAACTGGTGCAGAGAGAAAGCATGATCATAAACACAGCATGCCCTTTGATGTTGGTCTGTTCTTTGAGTTGGGAGTGAAATACATGCAGAAGCCTAAGCCTGCAGCAGGAAGACTTTTTTTCGGGTGTACGACTATATTAGCAGGAGAGGATATTCAACTTATAAAAACAATGGAAGATTTAGTTGTAAGCAAAATCTGTCTCATAAATGCCAGGTTTAATTTGTTTGTGGATACAATTGCTTAGTTTGTTCAGTGGATTTTAATGTAAGTAGTCTTTGCCGTGGAAAAAAATACACAAGTAAAAAACAAGATGCATAACCTCTGCTCCTTCCTTGCTGACATAGGGTTTATACAGCAAGCACTTACACCTGTCCTTGAAGCCTGCTGGCTGAGGAGGGTGTGCTCTAGGGTAATAGGGCTGATTCTGGAGAGTTCAGCACCAGAAATCAGTAGGAGCCTGCTGTCATTGAAGTAAAGTGATATGAATGCTCTGCTTTCTGCACAGCATTTAATGTAATTGAGGTGAAGAGCTACATGAAAGGTACTGATCAAGGGTTGTTTTCAAGAGACAAGATGCTCATGTCAGCTGTCAGTGGAGTTTCTCCATGCTTGGTCAGAAGGGTGCTGGTTGCTGTGCCTGTGTCTCCACCACAGAATAGTTATAAGTTGTAAATAGAGGTGTAGGCTGCTTCTTGCAGCCAGGATCTGCTCCGATAAAGGCTCTACAACTTTAAAACATACAGGATAGATATATGTCCCAAGAATCAGTTGCACTGGAAGTCACTGTGCATTGCTCTAGATGAGCATTTTGTCTTTTTCATGTGTAGATGAAAAAAGTTCTGTGGATACCCTCTCATAAAGCCCCACATGAAAGTGACTGTAGCCCCATCAGGTTACAAGCAGAAAGCACTCCTAAATATCTGCTGCTCCTCTGGTCCTCAAATTTCTCTATTGGCTGGAATCACCAAAGATAGCAAATATTTATCATTTCACTTGCCCATATGTGGAAATGAGTGGTACTCATCTTCAGCATATTTATCCAATCTGAACAACAGTGGTGTAGTATCTTCTGTCCTGTGCAAAATTCAAGTTGTTAGTTAGTAGCTTAAGACAGAGGGGTTTGGTTTTTTTTTATTTTCTGCTGCAGGGAAATGCTTATGGCATCATTCTAGTTCTGCTCGGAAATTACCAATGCACTCACTCAAAAGTCAGCCTGAAAACAAATGGAGATGGAGTCTTTATTCCCAGAATACTTTCTTAGTGTTAGCAGAAATCTCCTATTATCTTAGCCAGGCAAGAATGTTATCTGAATTGACAACAGTTTTTAAATCCTGAAAGTTAATGTCAACTTTACATCACGCTGGTCACTGTGTTGTTTTTGAAGAAACTGCAAAGTGACAGAGTGGGGCATGGTGTGTCCTTTTTAATTCATTACTGTACTCCCAATGAGATGTTTCTTGTTTGGAAGACAAGAGAAACTCACCACTCTGTAAGCTTGATGTACAATAAGATCTACGCTAGGCTTTAAAGAAACAGATTAGTGCACTGACATTTGAACTGAGCAAATGCAAATTTAAGAACTTGCTATTATCCCTTTTTTGGTGGTGTGGCAATAACCTTTAACATTATGAAATAATACAGAACTGATTGAACTGTGTTGTGTGCAGCTACATGCTGAAACTGAATGAGTGAACTAGCCAGGCAGATTAACCAATTCACTTTGGTTTGGGGTTTTGTTTCTTTTATATCTATTTATTTCTATATTTTAAATAATTGCATTCTCAGAAGCGTTTTTGCTATGTTTAGTAGTGTGTAAAATGAGTAGAAAGCATACATTTAGAGCAGCTAGTGATAGTAATGGGCAAATGTTTCTACCTAGCAAGGTCTAAGAGAAGTAATGAAGGTATTACTGAAGAAAATTTCTACTTTCTTTCAAAAAACCTGATTTGTAGATACTCTAAGAAGGTATAAACATAAACACCCTCAGTACACAGTGCCCTTTAATACAAATGGTATTCTTGAATTACAGAACCTTCTTGCTGTGTTTGTTTACACTACTGTAACTGTTATTTGTCTGTAGTAGTAGATCTCTGTCTCCCACTACCAAAAATATTACTTGATAGAGGGAATCAGTTACCTCAGATGGAAAACTGTGAATAGGCAATTTACTTAAAGTCCCATAGTCTATTCTAGCCCTTCTCAGGTGCATGTCTCTGAAATAGGTAGTATAGAGAAATGACAGTGTACACTGTCCTCTGATGGCTTTGAGTTGGGATCAGAATGCTATGAAATGCAGAAGGAAATTCAGAAATTCCAATAAAAGATATCAAGAGATTAAATTCACCTATTACCAATGGTTGTCTGTATTTCTCCTCTTTGAGGTACAGCCAAAAGAGTTCAATACTTGTGGGGTATAGCCATCCAATACAGAACCAATGGAGAAAAATAGCACCTATGCATACAAAACAGATTTTCCAGGCATGATATTACTTTCATTTCACAATATTTTGCAGTTTGTCATTTCAAACCTCTAAAATTTTCTGTAGCTGTTCTAAAATGCTCCTGTTTGAATTTAAAGATTTTTTTTTTCTGGAATACTGAATTCAATTTAAATATTCCCTGTTCATTTTTTGTTTCCTCTATTCCAGTTATCATCTTTAAATTAGAATGGTAGACTGACCTAGTTTTACAAGATGCCTGAAACAACTTCATAGAGCAACTCAGATATTTTTATGGCATCAGTTTCATACTTGCCTTTGTAAGTTTGTGGTGCAAACATTTTTCACTCTAATATCTTTCTTAATTTTTACTCTTTCATTCCTTGCTATTCAAAACTGACCACTGAAATGAGAGCACTCATGGTCAGCTTTGTCCTGTCTTTTCAGAGATGTCAATAAATTCTGCTTTTTTTTTAATTAAACTTTATTTCATGCATTGGTATTGACTAGTCATGATACAAAATTGCAAAATCATAAGGGCTGGATGTTTTTTATTCATTTTTCTAGTGAAATTACTGGGGAGTGCAAGTGTAAATTTTAGTCTATCTTCCTTTCATAAATTAGTCCAGCTTTTGCCCTGCATAGGACTTAAAATCCAACATTTTACCTCACTTATTTGAGAGAGTGAATATACAGTGTGAGTTAGTATCTGGCCAGAACACCTAGACTTACCAAAATTGAAGTTCTGGAATTTTCTGTTTCCATTTAATATTGGCATGCTTGGTTAATAGAGGAAAAACCAAGCTTAAGGTGCAGATGTTGTCTGCAGTCCTGTCAACTAATTCTTAGAAAAATATTTTTCAAAAACTAAAGTTTTGCAAATTATCATGGGAGGTATTATCATGGGAAAGATGGGAAGAGAACACTGGAACAGGCTGCCCAGGGGGATTGTGCAATTTCCCTCTCTGGAGATACTCAAGACCCACCTGTATGTGTTACTGTGTGAGCTGGTATAGGTGGCAGGAGGGTTGGACTTGGATGATCTTTCGAGGTCCCTTCCAGCCCCTGACATTCTGTGGTTCTACGAAATTGCTAAGATGTTTTACTTAAAATTAACCAGCGACCTGGCATGTTTTCTTTTGAATCTGTACAGTTATCACTCCTTTCTTCTGCTCCTTTACCTTTTCCCAGTGTTAGGTTAGCATATCTGAGATCCTAAGCTGTGCTTAGGATTTTAGTATGGTTAGGAGTTATTTTTAAAGTATACGATGAAGGCAAATTATAGACAATATTTCATGTCAACTTGAAGTTTAGCATGCTGGAAATATGTAGAGTTGTTTTTTTCCAGGCCTATATGTATAACCTTCTTTTTTTTTTTTTTTTTTTTTTGTTATTCCTAAACAGAAATATTCAGAGAACAGAATAATAGGAGGGGAAAAAAGACCATAGGTAGTGAATGCTGAAAATCTTCAATTACCCCAAACTATCATTGGAGAGAAGGAGAAATGGAAGCAAGAGGGTCTGATGTTTCCATATCTGTGCTGAAAAATGATGTCTCTACCGGCAAATTGCATTTAAATATGAAATTTGATTTTTTTCAATGAAGAAACATAGGTAATTTACTGGTTTTCCCAGCAAAAAGAATTAAATATTTTAGTTTAATACACAATAACTCGAACTCAAATATTAAAGCCTGTCAAGTAATGGAAACTGTAAAAGCCTAAGCTCTGATCTGGAAATATAGAGACCCTGATTTAGATGTTGCTAACACTATTTACATATACCTAAAAACATCAAATATTACCAGCCTGAGAACACAAACTGGTCAATGCCTACCTTAACCTGTAGTTAACATCTGTGAGGCTTGAACTTTCATCTTCTGGTGGATGTGCCTCTTGCAGAATGTGGCTCTGAAACAATCTCTAAGCCTTTCCCATAAAGTTGCAATTGAACTAATCTACTCGATCTGCAGACCAAGCACCATTTTAATTTAGCCACCCTTCTGTTCTTTGATTTACTTGCAGCACTTCTGCAGTGGTGACTGACATCCTTGAGGTGGATGCCACTGATATATGGTGTTTGTACTGTGTTGTTTGTGAAACGCATCAAGATAAAATGCAGTAAATATAACTGTAAATTATGTTAACACACAGTTTGGAGTATCAACCCACTTCCAGATAAATAGCATAAACTGACATCTAAAAATAAATTTAATGTATAATCTTGAGATATCCTTCATTTAGTGAAGCTCCTTCCCTGACAGAGAAGCATCTGAGATATTGTGATACCAATTCCATGATTTTTTTTGTTTCAACTTAAATTTTTGTGGGGCTGGTTAATGCAGAAAGGACAAACCGTTGGAAATGCTATCAAACCATATTTGAGCATATGAGACACATGACATCTGCCACTGAAAGTGATGCCCCAGGGAATTTGTTAAACGTTATTTCTAAAAGTGTGAAATGCAGCCACCTCTGCTGATGAGAGAGCAGGAAGTCGAATGCCAAACATGGCAATATTCTGCATTCAGGGAAAACCAAGTCAAAACAGTGCTCATTCTACAAGATAACTGAATATGTTTGCAGTGCATGTGCAGAGCAAATGTGTTTTTAAGTGCTTACCTAAAGGTTCTACAAGCAGTGTTATTTAATTCACAAAAATGTAGTGCTTACTTGATCTTCCCCAAGGTTTGTATTTGCACTCCACCAACTCCAGATATTTCAAATATAGATTCTTAGTCATCATCTCTTGGTGCTAAATGCCAGCAATTATAACTACTGGTTGACTCATTTCTATACTCTCTGAGTTTTTAATGGATGTTATAAAGCTTTGAAAATGCTGACAGACCTTTAGCCAGTGTGGGCACTCCCAATATCAGAGTGTTTGGTATTAAATAGAGCAGGATATTAAACCTTTATATTGCTGTACACAGTTGTTCAGCAGCTATGTCACCAGGGAGGATAATGTGAGCCAGGGGACACTAGCACAGCTAAGTGAAGTATTTCATTTGTTCTAATGAGCTTTGCATTCTAAAGGAGTGAAGTTGGTAATCATATACCATGTCTTGCCAGTGGGGTTTACTAGCTCTGTATTTCTAAGTAGAAAAGGAGAAAGAACTTTGTATGTTACTCTTCTATATAAATGCAGAGAATTAGACCCACTTTTTCATAACAGTCACAAAATAATCAAGGCTAGAAGGCAGCAAGCACCCCCTGCTTTATCAGGGTCAGCAGGACCAAGTTGCTTAGGGTCATACATGGTCAGAATTTTAACATCTCCACAACTCCAGACAACCTCTTCTTTAGAACATTTTTTTTTCCCCCTAATATTTAAACTGAATTTTCTATGTTTCAACTTCTGCTCATTGCCACTTGTCCTGCCAGTTGGAACCATGAATAACTTATTTGCACTTCTCCACAAGGAATTACAATATAAACTGGTTGAAGTCTTTACCACTACTGCCTGCTTCTGACCAAACCATTCCTTGGTGTTTGGAGTATGACATCCAACATATGTTACATGTGGCAAGGAGGAAATAAATTTCACAAAACTCTTTGTCAGTATTCTGAGAATACTTCTCAGGCTCTTGCCAGATGCTAGGTCCCACAAATTGGTAATTATCATTCTTGTTATTCAAGATTTGAATCAAACAATGCTACTTTTATCCAATACCTTTAAAGTTTGTTCAGATCTGCCAAATGCTTGCTTAGAATTTAAGTTCACTTTGAAATTCTGGTAGGTAATGAAAATTATAGATTTGTCTGCTATTCATCCTTCTGTAGAAGTTAATTATTTCTGAAATCTGCCTGCTAGAAATTAAACAGAATCTCATTCAAACAAAAGAAACCTTTCCTTAATTGAGAGACTTGCCTACATGGCACAGAGTGTGAAAACAAAAGTGCGCTTTCATAATCTTGAAGCAAGCTTCTGCATTGAGTTGACTGATTAGAAAAATCCTCTATGAATAGAGTATGGCCTATATAAAAGAAGTTAAAACCTCGAATTTACTTGCATTTGTTAACGTCCTCTTTAGCAGCCTTTCTACTCCAGAGATTTCTCTACTTTCCTTTCAGTGTAAGTTGTTCTCATTAAGCTCTGTGATTACAAACAAGGCTTAGCAGTATTAAATGACTAGATATTTTTATGGCCAAATGGGATTACTTCAATAATTGGCTCTGATCTGTTGCAGAGCTTGTTCTCCCATACTTGCTGCATTGAGCCTTGTAACAAGATAGAAGTACCAACCAACTGACATTGCCCAGGTCCTTTGATCCCGGATCTCTTCAGAAGTTTAGTTTCTTTCTGTCTGTAGGCAGCATGTCACAGTATTCCCAGATTTTTTTTATTTCTTCTGTCACTGTCTATGTTGATGGCTTCAAAACTTTATAGTGAAATTGTGATAAAGACAGACAAGGCACATCATCAAAGTGTCTCATGCATCCATTTCTTTCTCAGGTCTTCAGCTCAGCCATCGAGTAGCCAGGCCAGATTCTGCTCTTTGGTCAGCACTCTGAGTTAATCTGAGGCAGATCAAGCATAAGAGAAGTTGACAGAAACCTCCAGCATTGAAATTACAGTCTGATGACATGGTGTCATCCACCAGAAATTATGGCATTTCAGATTCATGTATCCTTGTGCTTGCAGTGACAGATTCCTATGATGAAGAGTGTCTGACCTGTGGTAAACAGATCAGTCAAATACTCAAAGCAGTCAAAACCAAATGAAACCTAAATGCTTTCTTTTTCTTAGCATGGGCACATGCTGTTTTATGAAGCAGGAGGGCTGGGGCCATTAGTTTGCATCTACAAATTTGAAGAGAACAGAGATGCAGGGCAGTTCTGAATCTGCATCTCTTCAAACCTGAAGCCGACACAAGAGTGATACCATTGGAGCTGTCCCTGCTCACTGCATGGTTATGGAACAAGATGACCTTTGAGGGTCTCTTCCAACCCAATGTAGTTTGTGAATCTGTATGAAAGACTTTCTTATGCCCTAAAATGAACGTTCCTGCATCCGCACAGATGTGTAATGCATTAATCTTCTTTGCCCACTGTGTTGATAAGGCTATCCTAATGCTATCTAAATGCTTGAAATTAACTCTTGACATATAAAAGTTGAGATGTTGCCCTGATGACATTCGCAGTTATTTCTTCAGAAAGGCAGGCAAACACTGACTCAGGCTTGATGCTATTTATTTAATGTGCGGTGCTCTGGTGATTCTCAAGAGAAAGGGAAAATCAGGTTTCCTATAATACCACCGAAGGTATTAGTAAAACTCAGATATAGTCCCAGAAAGCAAATATGTGACAGAAACTCAAATCTTACTGTTCCTGCAATCTGACCTAGGAAAAAAAAAATCCTTTTTCTTTCCAACAGTGACACTTCAAATAATTCTTAAGTAGTAAGGCTTCATTTATACAAGAGCTGTTCAAACTCACAGAGTACAAAGATTTTATTTTCTGTATCAGAATTAATCAGAAATGCAGAAGTTATGGAGTTAATTTTTTTTTATTATATCCATTTTTCCAGCAGTGCAACTTTGAGAAGAAAATAATTCTGCATTTGAAAATACCCAAAGCAACACATTCATTAGAAAGCTGGCATTAGCAAGTAACAACAAATGCACCACTCTGTATGCCAGGGATACTTGAGAGGCTTTGAAATCTTTACTTGATCAAAATATATTCAGTAGAGTCTTTTCTGTAATGACCAAAAGGTACAACAGAGATAATTCTCATCAAACCTTGAATAATTTGTGTATGCATTCAGCTGGCATTGTTTTGGATTTAAAGGAGACTGCCTAGCAGGCAGTCTCGGGGGGCTAATGTGTGTGTTGTACTTCTTTGCCTGGGCTGTGATTTATTTAGGGCAGGGCATATTTGTGGCAGTGCTGCTCTTAAGTAGCCAGTGGATATAATCCTGCCAAATTCTGTTGTCAGTCTGTTGGTAAAAAAAAAATATGCCAATAGTAATCAGTCACTGCCCACATCCCTCCTGCTTTCTTTGCTCTCAGGGGCACCCACTGTCAGGTGATACATGCTGCCAGTTTTGCTCCTGTCTTACAGGAAAGGGATTTTCCCTTAGCACTGTGCTTTAGCAGGATGTGACCATGGCCCACACAGCTCTTTAATCTCCTACAGGAAATTATTTTTTAAATATTTTTTTAAAATAAATTTAAAAAAAAAAAAAACACAGCATAGGAAAAGGCTACCTTATGAGCAACCAACTGTTTGGATAAATGTCATGCTCAGCCTGACATTTCTTGTTGCTAGTCCTCTGGATAGCTCAGTGAGCCAGGGCTGCAACCCCAGAGGGTGATAGGGGAAGACATGTAAAGGTCGTTGTGATTATAATGAAGGAGATACTGTAAAGCAGAATATGAAGCCTTGTAGAGGCTGGCATGTAAATGAAAATGTAAATAAAGTTGACAAGCTTTCCAGCAAGACATCAAGCTGCCAAAGGGCAATTCTGCCTTCTCCAGGCCTTTTCTGCCCTTCATGAGCATGCTCCAGCTGTTTCCTTGGCCAGCAAAGATAGTAACCTCTGGGGGATGGAGGAATATGCAAGTCATAGTGATTCTTAGCAGCTGTCACATTTGCAATGGTTTCTTTTCAAAGTATTTCATAATCTCTTTTTTTTTTTTTTTCCAGTGTGCTTGCCTTAGAAATTTAGGTTACACAACCACTATAAATGAATAGACAAGAAAGATGTGTGTATATACAGGCACAAGCATCAATGGCAGTCTTAAAGCTATGAAATTCTTACAAATTCCTGAAAACAGGGTAATTGTGAGAAACTGGCCCAGGCTTTTACCATAATTAGGTAGCAAAGAAATTGAGAAAGGTGAGGGGATGAAAGAGAGAGTCACTGACATAGGTCATTCTCTGAATTGTATTTAAACTATAGCAAGACCTAGAAAAGGTTGACACAGGTGAGAGGGGCATTTGAAGATGAAGGAGCTGAGGTAGAAGTCAGAAGATAAATCTTAAAATTCTCAGAATAGATTCACCTTCCACCTCTTTGTGTCAAAGAGATATGAGAGTAGTTCATTATATTTATGATTATTGCTTTGAGAAGTCAACTTTGATTTGTCTTTTTAATATTTCTTTTTACAAAATATTTAATTCCTTTTGTTTCATTTTCTGGCAGAGATTCATTTGCATGTATTCAAAAGCATATGTGTATTTATCAATCAATCCCTTTGGCATCCCTCCTCTCTCTTTGAAGGGTGCTGCCCTCCTTTCCTGGTGCCTTTCAGAACAGCCTCCTGGCATGCTCTGCACAGCAGTGCCAGCTGTGTGGCAGACCTCTGCAAAGATGATTTTTGTTTCCCTTCGCCAGTGCACGATCCTTGCTGCCTGTTGGGATACTTTTAGAGGCCTCCTGAGTCAGCCATCTCAAAACAGGAATGGTTTGCTGCAGTAATAGTGTCTGCTAATCTCTCATTACAATCAATTTAAATGCTTTGGTTCCACTGAGAGCTAATAACACATGAAAGTCAAACTAGGCTCACCATTTCAAAGCCACATATTTTTTGGTAATGAACGGAACTATTATGCCCCGTTGAAAGCCTGACTATAAAAATATTTAAAGCTGTGCTTGTAGTGTCATTTGGACCTCCTCTTATGTGTCTTCTAATTTTGGAATACTGATATAGCCTCTCATCTCTTTCTGTTTACCTTTATTAAAATAACAAAGGTGTCTCTATTGTAGGTTATAATTTTATTTATTTACAGTACATATTTAATAGTAATTAAAAAAAAAAACAACAACAACAACAATATGACCTGTCTAGCTTCCCAAGAGTTTCACCCTACATTTTATAGAAAAGATAATGTTTTACTGCCCTTTATTCAGTTTATTGCTTCCTCTCCCACCTCAGCTTCTCTCAGCTTGATTGTCTTTCAACTAAATGGGCCTTGTGAAAAGGAAACAGAGTAATGATGGCAAATTTCAGCTAAAATGGTCATGGGCCACTCTTCAGATGGATATCTGATGTAAGAATGGAGACAAATTGGACCCATCGAGTGCAATACCTGGCAGGAGTTAGGGAATCAGGAAAAAATGATACACAGAAAGGAAAATCAAATTTACCTGGTCTTCAAAAAACTGTGTGAGATCTGGAATGGGTAGGATGCTGACAGCTTTGGGAAAAAGACAAACATGCACTTAGGCTGGAAAAAGTTTGTGTCCTTCAGAAAATTACAAGTAATTTAAGATGGATAATGGAGAGGTGAGGCAGGTAACAGAAAGGAGAAACGAAATGTGGGGATTAACCACTCTGAAAGGGCAAAGGATAAGGCGCAGGGCACACTGACATACATATTAGACAGTGTGCAAGTGGGAAAACAGAGTTGTTGCTTTCCAGATCTTGGTGCATTGAGAGCTGTGAAAGGTGCAGGGAGGCTGCCTGGCTCTTGCTGAGCCTCTGGTGAGCTTATGAAGGGAAGGGTCTCAGGAAGCAGCACAGGGGTTGGAGGAGCTGGGAAGCCTGAGCTAACTTTATTGACTTGGCTTGCTGTGCCAGGCCTAGCAAAGCTAAGATAATCTCTCCTCTGCCTCACTTGTACATACCTCCATGCCACAGTTTACTGCTCAATTAAAAACACATTTAATCTTTAGTCCATCAACAGTGTACCCTCAGATGAGACATATTGGGGCAGGGGGAGTAGAGACACATGGGCTAGTTTTTAACCACAAAATGCAGGGGGGGTTGTGTAATTTCATTCTCTGGTTGTAACAGAAACGGTCAAGAGAGGGAAAATATGGGCCACGATTTGTTACATTGAAAACTGGGGACAGAAAGAGCTTAGCACAGACTAAAACCCTGCTATTATTAGCAAGGAGAAGAAGGGTGGATCCACCAGGCTTCTCATCTATTCTGTGGAGAGAAAGAAGGTCCTGTAGAGGATGGTGGCTCTGTATTGAACTGCTTGTGCACCTCTCTTTGGAGTCCTTGAAAGATAGGCTGAAACCAGCCCTTATGAATCTCCTGTAGTCTGCCCACTTCAAGGTATGGAGTTGGGACAGTAATGAACAAGAAGGGATCCAGGAATGGAGACCAGATTGTGAGGATCCAGCTCTGTTGCCTTTACGTTATTTTGGTATCACATCTCCATGGGAGGATGATCAAAGGCTGCAGCTTTAAACTTAAGGAATGGCATTTTAGATATGCATAAAAAACATTCATAAGGTTTGAAAGAAAGCAAGCCAGGCAGGTAACAAAAGTTTAGTTTAACACAGATTGCAGAAGAGAGAGCAAAAAGACCTTAATTAGCCATTCCTAGCATTGCTATTCACTATCCAGACAGTGCAAGCATAGTTACAGGTACAAGACAGCTTAGTTCAGGCTCTGAAGCTTAATTTGCCTTATAGCACTGGCAGGTGATGGTAGTTTTTCCTCAGCCTATAGTTAACAGGGAACAGAAATTGTCTGTCCACTGTAAGACATTATTTTTTAGTGGAGGAATAAAATGCAGCAGACATGGAAACCAGTCATCTTCTCTCTTCCTGTCCCTTAACATTGACTCACCCTCCTGATTTGCTTTGATTTCAGCCATGTTTTCTCTCAGTGCTCCCGTTAGTTGTGTTTTGTTATTTTCCCATTTTGCCTATGACTAAGAAGGGGAGAATGCAAGTCCCTCAGAGCCCTACAGCCTCTTGTACTTAATGTTTTGTGCATGAAAGAATTTTGTCGTCTCTCTTTTTGTGGGTGTACAGCACCATGCTTTGCCCTAGAAGTCAAACATAACCCTCTCAAGATGAAAAGGTAACTAACACTAACTCATCCTAGAGAAAAGTCTGTGCTGAGACCAACCAGCCCCTTGAACAGGTCAAAGAAGCTGTCCACATCTTTTATCCCTTTAATTTCTATGTCTAGAGCTATTATATTGCTTATTCACTTAGGAGTGAGCTTCACAATAAATTTGCCCAAAGAAGGTAGAGAACTATCACAAGAGTTTTACCATAAGTGATAAAATGAGTTTATGTGACATTCGTGAAGCTTCAGTGCCCTGTGTAAGTCAACAGGAAAATGCTGTTATTCCACAAAATGCCACTGCTGCCAGATTGGTTTAGGCATCTCTGATCTTGTGTGATTTAGCACAAATTAATTTTCGCATTAACCTGCTTAATGCCATGAGCACTGCACTAGGTACTAGGGAATTCAGTTAATTACAATAAGAATACTTTTGTGCTAATTACAGGGACACACCAAGAAGGTTTCTGTAGCAATACTAACCCATTTTATACCATGTAGGCCACTGGCAGTAATGAGCTCCACCTGTCCCAATAGCTATAACAGGTCTTTAAGGTGTCACTTCTGACAATTGCAGACTTTCTCAAAAGGTTTTCACCTGTAAAACCATCCCTGCTTGCCTGCTTAGCTATGTCCCCCTTTTTTCTGTTTTTGTTTGTTTGTTTGTTTGGGGGTTTTTTTGTAATTTTACTATAGTGTTTGTTTTTAAATGTTTCTTGGTTATACTGTTTTCTTGTATTCATTGTGAAAAAGGAGGAATGGTTTTATAAAGCAACATAAATCTTCACATGAGACCTGAGTTTAAAAATGCAGCTGCAGAAAGGAGAGAAGCACTAGAATAGGCTGTTTGTGTTAGCTGAAGTGTTAGCTGAAGATCTCTGGGGATCTTTAAGAACAAATTAGACATCTGAATAAAGATACGATGGGAGTCTTTCAGCTCCCTCTCTGGCAACCTGTCTTCTGCACTCTGAGAGCTCAGGCTTACGCTGCTGTTGCAAGTTTCTGATGGCTGAGAAGGTGTGTGTGCTGTTTGTCCTTGGAAAACGCTAGGCAGTGCAATTTGATACAATCCTTTACCGTGCTCTAAGGCAAACCATCTCTGTTTGCTTTGGAAAGTGAAGTCAGTTGCCCCAGCGCAGGTGATATTAGGAACTTGATCACAAATCCCAGACCATAATGCACTCACTCATAATGCCTCTCAGTTGATCTGAGAATACACCTTTCTCCAGAAGTGTCTGATTATAAATAAAGTAATTCTTTATTCCTCAATAAATTTCCGAAGTGCTTTTGAGTCCAAACCGCCTCTGAAAGCTCTATGGATGTGACATTTATGACTGCTAAATGCTGCTTAATTGCGTAAGCGAAGGGATAATCTTTATGCACTGCTTTGTCCTACTTGGATCATCTAGGACAGTCACAAGTAGTGAAGCAGAAAATCAGAGAGCCTTGGAGAACAGCCTACCAAGACTCATACAAACTACAGCGTCAACAAAATATCACAGACTATTGCCATTTTTGTCAATGACCTCTTTAGGAAAGGAAAAAAAAAAAAAACATTCTGCAGATGTCATATAAATCTTAGGGTAAAGGCATAGACTGCAGTCATTAAAAACTGTCACTGTATTAAAAAAAATATGATTCCCCCACTGAAAATGGGTCTAAAAGAATTTGCCTTTCAAGGGAGCATATGGCGCTGCAATCCAACTGCTGTCGCTAGCTGCAGGCTGGCAACTGTGGGGAAATCTGCACCAGTAAATAGCATTTGACACGGCCCCCTTTGTTTTTTCTCTCTTTCCATCTCTGCATTCCATATATACAGATAGATAGATAGATATTAGATACATATTAGATAGATAGATAGATATTAGAGAGGTAGATATTAGATAGATATTAGATAGATATTCCATGAGTAGATGTTAGATATATTTGTATTAAATGAAAGATGTATATATGCACTGCATTGACTTTCTGTAAAGTAGTGTAAAACACTGACAAATGAATAATCCCCACCACATTAAAATAACAAAGCATTTACGTACTCCAGAGTGCAAATAGCTGGTCCTTGGGAAAAGGAAGTGGAAATTGTTATTCTCAATAGCATTTGACACAGCCCCCTTTGTTTTTCCTCTCTTTCCATCTCTGCATTCCATATATACATATAGATAGATAGATAGACATTAGATATATATATTCGTATTAAATGAAGGACATATATGCACTGCATTGACTTTCTGTAGTGTAAAACGCTGACAAATCAATAATCCCCACCACGTTAAAGTAACAAAGCATTTACATACTGCAGAGTGCAAATAGCTGGTCCTTGGGAAAAGGAAGTGGAAGTTGTTATTCTCAGATGCTTGTCAGAATTATAAAATAATATAAGAAACTTGGATGTCAGGTGGGGAGTTTCCAACATTTCCACTAATCTGTAAACACTGTTCATAATGTTGCTCACTAGCACAGCAGGGAGACAGCAGAGATCTGCTCCCTATAGAACTGACCCTGATCTTTCATTTTTTACCTAAGTCTATGTATCTGGCACACTTGAGTTCAGCAAAATCAAAGTATTGATTTTATGAAGACCCTGTGCATAGAAATCTTGAAGGGCTTGGTAGTTAGTAATATTCAGTGACAGACATGCTGTCAAAATAACTTTGCGTATTCAGTTTTCACTCAGTGGAAAGTCTGTAATACAAGAAAATTATTTACATAGTACACAGAACCAGTGATGGGATGGATAACAACTGGAAGATGTTACCATGCTGAGGTTAGACAGAACACTAGAGAATTGACACAGGAAGTAGGATGCCTCTTCGGCTACAGATAGTGCTTTATCTGGCAAATGACACCTGCAGTGTCTATGGGGAATGATAGATGTACATTCAACAGATCTTCCAATGCATGAGGCAGTACTGTGTCAAAGTGTACTTTACAACATAGCTTTAGAAACAAAACAGGGAGGTAAATTCAAGAGGGGCTAAAATGTGATGTGTAGACAGGCACGCTTTCTTGACATCAGTCTTTGATAACACAATTTTTAAAAAGAGGAAGAAGGTTGTGCAATGCATCTGATTTTTCAGGAATTTGTTTGATTTTGCCTGATAGAGGGTACTGCTATTTAAACCAATGAACACAGATTAAATATAACAAGGTTTATAAGCCAATTAAAGGAGAGGCAAGCACACTGGAAAAAGCTGAAACAAAGACTGGATATTTTGTTTAGCAGAGTGGAGGTGCATAGGTGAAGTTGTGCCCTCTCTGTAAATCCATCTTGAGAATCAATATACAGAGCAATGTACACAGAGGAACTGTATTGGTGCAAAATACAGGCTTGAGGAAATTAATACAAGCTGTGCTAGGAGAGGTTTAGTCTGGATATTAGGAAATATTTCTTCACTGAAAGGGTTATCAAATATTGGAATGGTCTGCCCAGGGCAGTAGAGGAGTTGCTATCCCTGGAGGTGTTTCAGCAGCATGTGGACCCAGTGCTTAGGGACATGGTTTAATGTTGACCCTTCAGTGCTGGGTTGAGGGTTGGACTGGATGATCTTGAAGGTCTCTCCCAACCAAATATATTCCATCAGTCTGTGACTCTGAGCTGTGTTTAGTCAGAAAAATGAGGACTATTTGACAACTGGTTTGTGTGTGTGGTCCTCCAACAGTTGTGAAATGCCAGAACTGAACTAATTGCAAGAAAGCATTTGAATAGTTTATACACAGAATTTTAGAGGGTTATTTTTCTGTGAAGGCACAAATTGGACTTGATTAAGAAGACCTTTTCCAGCAAAGGCATTTTAATGCCATAAAAGTGGATTTCTGTGGTTCTGTGAATCATGAGGCCAAGAGTACCAGTAATAATTGCAAGGCATTTGTTGGCATTATATTGATTTTTCAGACATTATTCCAATTTTACGTGATCCAATGCTCAAGTTAGTCAGCAATTCAGAGCATGCAGGCCATCAGCTATAGCCTCCATGCCTAATATGCAGCCAGCTGCAAAGCATATATGCTTGCAACATATAGGTCTCATTGCACAGTATTCCAAGCTTTCCATATAATGAGCTAAGAGTGATGCAGGGAGCATGACTTGTCCTGAGGTGATGTATGTATTTGTCTTGCTTAAATTCATTCAGGTTTGTAATATGCTCAACCATTCCCTATTACCTCTTTGTATTACAAACAGTAATCTCCCTTAATCAGGAAGCTCTGGCAAACTAATGCAATTCTGTAGCTGCTCTCAATATTGCCTTTTAGAAAAGATCAATACACGTGGGAATGTTTTTATCCATTTCAGTCCTTTCTACTTAATTTCCTTTTTTTCTCCAGGACATTTGGGATTCTTTTAAAAGTTTTTTTAATGGTAGAATATTGGCAGTTGGTTGGGATTTTCCCCACCAAGTCTTTGCACAGTTCTTGTTAATTCAGTAGTGTCCAGACACATTTTAGGAGATGATTGAAGATAGCCTTGTCTGGAAGAGCTGCACAGCTGAGTGTAGGAAAATGAAGGTTACAAAGGGATGTAACTTTTACTTAGCAGATTTTAAATTCAGGGATTAAATTATCTAATAATGTCATTATTTAGTGTTAGCAAATAGCATTAATCATAGTAGCAAAATGGTTCAACCCACTGATATATACGTGTTTATTTTAATAGCACTTTTGCCAGGATTCTGTTGTGCTACTGATGGTCCTTCTGAGCTTCTGAGTTTTTGCTAGTCTATAAACCTATTCTGTTATATAAATAACTACATCTGGTAGTATTGATATTCTTGCTACTATTTAATTTCCTGATTTAGCTTATAAGATTAAAATTATTTATGGGTTGAGGGCTTGAGTGTGGAGGTTTTTTTACTGTAGACTACATATTTCATGCTGGTTTATGGAATTAATAAAATCACATTAGTTTCCCCACGACTCCACTTCTTTTTTCAAAATCTCTTTTAGGAGCCCCCTTTTTATGTCTTCCCACTCTGAGTATATCAGAATTTATTGGAGTGTAAGTACAAAACTGGCATATGTCTTAGCTGTGAAAATTTTCATGTGAGCTTTCATGAAAGTTCACTTGGAAGTTTTGAGCTCAAATTTAGCAGTGTCCTTTTTCTCCCCCTGCCTTTTTTTATTGTCTGAAAATCAGGCAGGTCAGACTAATGTTCATTTACAGTTTTATTTCAGAAAGATTCTTGCAGAACTCCTAGGTAGGTCATGTGTCTCCTTAGTTCTTACCAATTCTGCAGACAAAGAGGTAGGACTGTACCCTTTTCCTTTTCCCAACACAGTTTAGTTCAAGGTGGTATCTTTTGCATATAGCAGTGCTGGGGAAGATACAACCTTCCCCACTTCACTCCTGTCTGTATCACTGCATCCTGCTCCTTCCATATTTGCAGCAGTTTTGCATCTCAGTGCTTTCTGATCTTCATCAATGAGACTCAGGTGGTGTAAAAGCACTAAATAGGCTAACCTAGTTCATTCTTATTTAAAGGCATTTGGGAAAATTCACATGTAGCTGATAGGTGAGGCACTCAGGAGATTTTTGGAAGGAGGAAAAGTTAGATGTAGGAAGGTAAATATTCACCATCAGAGCCAGTAAAAGAGGAATATCTACCCAATGTAGAGCAGAGTCATAGAATCAATTTGGCTGGAAGAGATCTTTTAAGATTGTCACATTAAACTGTTAACCCAGCATTGCCAGGTCACCACTAAACCATGCCCCTCAGAACCATAATCCACAGGTCTTTGAAATTCCTCTACCACTTCCCTGGGCAGCCTATTCAAATGCTTAGCATCATTACCTGGGAGAAGAGACCAACACCCACCTTGCTACAACATCCTTTTAGGTAGTTATGGAGAGCAATAAGGTCTCCCTTCCACCTCCTTTCCTTCAGTGCAGTTCCCTCAGTTGCTTCTCATAAGGCCTGTGCTCTAGATCCTTTACCAGCTTCATTGTTCTTCTTTGGATGTGTTCCAGCACAATGTCCCTCTTGCAGTGAGGGGCCCAAAGCTGAACAGTATTTGAGAAGCAGCCTCACCACCACTGAGTACAGCAGTTAGCCAAGACCACCAAAATGTCTTCCTCATACTACCCTGCCTGAGAAACATCAGAAGCAGTCAGTTCTGCATTTTGTTTCCTCACTTCAATTCACATCCGTAAGACCCGCAAGCAGCCCAGGCCAGCATCATCTTTAAGAAGATGTAGCTAATCAGTATAATATGCTCAACTCCCAAGAAACAGAACTACACTTGATGAAAAGCAGAAGCAAGAAAAAAGCAGTGAAGCAGAAATAATAACAATTACCCCAGGGCAATGATTTTGGATGAGGAATTGTGGAAATTGAATAAATGTCTGAAAATCAGGTCCTCCACCACTAGCCTGAAGCCATGAAATCACTAAGTGAATTAGCTGAGCTATTAATAGAAAGTAGATTCTCCTTGCAATGTCCCATATAAATATTTGTTGAAGAAAGAGGATTCCAATGCACAGCAGGTTTTTGGTTTGTCTTTTTTTTCACCTTGACAGAGTCATTTTGTGCCCAAATTACCAGAGATATCTTGAACCATTTCTGCACCATACAAAACAGTAACGCCTACAAAGCTAGCAAGGTTGATGAGACATATGCTGCTCTGCTGGGCAAGTGTGGCTGTGAAAGTTGGGTGCCTGGGGTAAAGTGATGGTGCCTAACTTTTCCAAGGGTTCACACCATGCTGCCAAGGCAGACCATGTGTTGTGATGTGATTGTTTCAGATCTGTCTCTCTGCTCTTTGTTTGCCTTGCCCCTCCTTGGACATGTGTGCACACAACTTTGTCTAACGTGTTAGCTCAGTGTGAGCCTCAGGGAATTTGAAGAAGTGCCACAAACAGTTCTGTTTAGTTCAAGGGTGCATTCCTCTCTAGAGCTCTTCAAGGACAAATGATTGGATGAGGCCTCGAACACCCTGATTTAGTGGAAGTTGTCCCTGCCAAAGCCAGGGGGGTTGGAACAGGATAATCTTTAAATTTGCTGCCATCCCAAACCATTCTAATAATCTATGAATTCAAATGAAGGAGGGAGAGGGATAAATGTTTTATAATACAGGAAAATTCAGTGTGAGAAAAAGGTTGCCAAAATTTTGAGAAGGATTGGTTTTAAAAGCCATTGAGTTGGATTTAGCTTTCTTCTATGACAAGGAGAAGCTGCAAGAAATTACCTGATGAGAAAGTCCCAGGTGATGTTTCATAAACCAAGGATAGACTTTAAGGGAACAGGTAAATTAGCACCTCAGTGGGATACATAGTCCTTGTCACTCAGTAATAGCTTGATTTATTTCAGTACATCTCTTTCATTATGAGGAATCAATTCTCTAAAACTAAAGCTTCTAGAGACTAATTTGGATTGGAATTATATTCCCCATGTCTAAGAATAGAGCTTGATATTAGTCTCCTGAACGTGTCGTGGGAGGGAGATATTCTTTTCAGGTGTATTTATATTCACAACGAACACAATATGAGGGCTGTATCTAATGCTGCAACAGATGGAAGAAGCATTATATTCAGTAATAAAGGAAAAAAAAAGTCAGTGGTAATGTTTAGGCAGTGAAGCCAGCTACAGAATAAATATACAGGGTGAAATTTTAATTGGAAGACAGATTCAAGTGTAAATACCTATGTACCAGTATCAAAGAACCAAGACATTAATGGCCCTGCTGTTATGTGGTTTTAAAGGCCAAAGCAATGAGTAAAATCTGTAAATATGCCTGTGTCATTGTTTCTCACTTGTTTTTGCAAGGTCTATTGAAAATATTCCAATAAAAGCAAGCAGATGTATTCAAACTGGTGAAAACTAATAAAATGTAAATGTGTCCTCCCTTCCCCAGTATTGAGATCTGTGGTTTTCATTTCCTTTGAGTGAGCTCAGGGGAGTTACATGACTGATAAGGAACAGCAGCATAACTTGCTCTATTCTCAGTGCTTCATGAATGGAGCAAGTCCTTCTGAGCAATGCTTCCTCCAATAACCAATGCACACTATTGCATTACCTATTGATGGCATCACAACTGTGTGCATTTTTTCTTCCTGTAAGCAATTAATTTAGCTGGTGGTAAATCTAATTGTTCTTTTGGACTTATTGAAAGCATGGCATTTGCCATAGAATATGAGATCTAAAGCCAGCCTTGTACAGAACTATGTTGCTGGCATGGCAGACAACAGACATAATAGAAGAGTATACAAGAACCAAAGGCACAGTGAACTCTACCTAAGCATAGTGTGTGTGTTTGTTTATTTATTTTAAAATTACCATAAACCACAAAGATTTTTCTGCATCTTTAACTTGCTATGCTTCAACCTCAGACAGACATAGAACTGAACTTCTAATCATGTAAAATAGTAGTTAGGGTACTTTTAGGAAAAAAAAAATTACTTAAAAAAAAAATTGTAATCAGAAGACATTAAATACTAGCCAAATGTGTTATCAGTTCATGTCCTTTGGCACACTCTTTCACATTTTTTGCATATTAAAGTAGTTATAAAGGCTTACAGAGCTGTGGGATGCTAGGAACATGGCATATATAGCCAAAGACACAAATGTTAATCTACCACCCATATCCCTGCATTAGGTGTCATAGTATGATGAGATTTATTCTTTGTGACTCACCCAGGTTCATGCTGTAAATCTGTGGAAAAGCAAGAATCAGACACAATCTTCTGAAGTCTTGTTGCTGGTCTGCTCACCTTGTCATCTCTATGTGTAAAACAGTGGTGACTTGACAAAAGGCTCAGATGGAAAACACTCACTGTAGCAAGAAGTGTGTTCTTCTGTTATTTAGAGTCTTAACCCATTCACCCAAGGCATCTGCTAAGAGAAGGCAGAGAGGGGGAAAATATACATAAATAGCATAAATAATGTTGCCATAATAACAGTTTCACATACATCTCAAAGTTTCACATACATCCAAGGCAAAATGTTCATGGCATGCTGTAGTGACATACAATTTGTGTTCCCATAAACAAAGCAAAAAGAAAATCTCAGGAGGCTTAAACTGGCCTGGATCCACTGAAATTATGCCAAACTGGAACTGATGGAAATGCTGGTCTGGCAGCTATTCCTTTGTTATAGTGTCTAGAGTTATCTGACATACCTTTTTTAAGGTGATAAAATTCTCTCTAACTATTACCTCCCTAGTTTTTTTTTTGGTTTGTGTTTCAAGCAGTGTAGTCTGTTAAAATTGGATGGTTCCAGTTTTAATTTCTTTTCGCCCTTTCTGTGACAGGTCCAAGAGATATCCACTGCCTTTTCCAACCCCCTGCTTGCATTACAGCCATCACTGCTTCACCATTTGCTGAAGTGGGCTAGAGATGCGTTATTTTAGAAACACAAATGCAGCAATTAAGAAACCTCTTATCATCTGGAAGCAAACAGTGATGATCCTGAATTACACAGGAAAGCAAATTTTGATACCTGCTGACAGAATTGCTTTCTCTCTGAAGATGCCAGCACTGAAAGCATTCAAATTACTAATGTGATGCTGAACTATTATTTTCACTATTGCATAATACCTCTGCACTTCAGTGCCGTATACTTTACTTGAAGGATCAGGGCTTTTTTGTTATTATGTTCTCTAAATTCAAAGCTACAAGCTACAATCTTCATTATTCATTTAAAAGTGAAAAATAGCATTAATGTAGCTTTATAAAATTCGTCAACTCTTTCTGATAGAAAAGCTTCCGTGTATTTATTCATTTATCATAGCTTTTCTTTATACGACTCTCAGTGTAGCATCAGACATAAACATTGCCTGTGCTATTTTTAGATTTAGAAATTATTTGATTCTCACATTGATTCTCTAAAAATTTCTTGAGGTTCAGTATCTTGCATTAATTTTTTCATCTCTCAAGTGCGTCTAAGACTTCCAAGAGCTTTCTTGTATGCTCAAGTATCGTAGCCATTTAGGACATTTGTGAAATGGCTTGGAGAGTTTGAACTTAAAATTTCAATGTATTGCTTAGTTTCATGAAAAAAATCATAGCTTCATGTGCATGAAAGGACGTGGGTCACAGCAACATTCATCTTAACTGTCTTTGATGTCCATGGATCCACCACGGATCTCAGAAACTCCTGGTATTTGTCATCACAGCATGTGGAGAGACTTAAGTGTTGAGCAATCAGACTCACAATAGTTCACATGCTGCATTAAATCATTAGGTCATCAAACCTGGTCAACAGAGGCATGTGTGTTGAAACAGCTCCCCCTTGAAAAAAAAGAAAACTCTCCAAAACAACTTGTAGCTACCCACCTGCACACTTGCAGAGGATTTTAGGTTTCTAAATCCTTTCAGCAGTAAAAAAGCTGGTGTCTGCCTAGCCTCAGATGCCACAGTGGATTAAGCTAGATTTTGTAGATCATAGTTTTGATCTTGGCCACCTAAACCTGAAGCTTCAGTGTTAAGTGCATTACTGATAGGGCTCAAGGGTTTGGTTTTTGTAATGGGACTGAACAGTTATATTGCTTTAATTTCTCTGTATGTGAACAAAGGAGAAGGTTCAAGATGTTTGAAGATTACTCACAAAAGTCTTTCAACATGTGCAAATGCTTTGGAACTGCAAACAATTGCATTGATATACAAAGGTTACAGCATTGGCAAGCTGCTGAAATGAAGATAAACACCAGCTCCCTGTCTGCATATTCAGGGTAATGAGTCTTGTATGAAGCAGACAAACATCAGTTGATCAAACTGGTGTCTGTATTTGATAAATACACACAGTTTTGGCCTTGGTTGGGCTTGAGGATAATTCACGTTGTCAAAATTCGAGCTGTTTCTCTGCCCAGGGGGTTGAGCAGAGCCAACTTTATAAAACAAACCCTTGGAAAAATGGGTGTTTGCTTTGGGCAATATTCAGAGCCCAGCATGCCAGTATCAGAGCCCTGAAAAATGGTCTTGCTGTCTCTGCAGTCAGACCATTCCTCACAGCAGCAATCTCCTCTCTCCAATAACGCTAGCTCCATCTCTCCAGGATTAGTTAGTGAGTTGTGACTATATCCTGGGGACAGCTAAATCCGGTTCTGCTTACTGCCAAGAGCCCTAAGCCAGCTCTAAAGCAGAGTATAGACAAACACTTCCCTCTGTTTTAGCTGAGCCATTTCTCACAGCAACATTTCTAGTGTCAGAGGCCACCACAAAGCATTGTATCATCTGCCGTAATAGAGGTTATGCTTTACTTGCTCATTTGCCTTTTTTGTCTAATGCATAACTTTAGCAGTTTCTTAAGCTACCACCGTTAGTTTATTAGATCATTATTTAATCAACCAATGGGCAGGACCTTTGTAGGTGGATTTTGGTAAGGCAGATTTGGGAAATTTTGCTAATGATACGTATCAGCAGCAACAGGTTCTTTGTTTTCCCTTTCTTTAAAGGGCATGAAATTAATAAATCCACTTTAACTGTATTTTTTGTCACTGTGTCACAATCTCAGTGTCCTTTTAATCTGGGAGCCTGATTATGTGTTATTTAGATAATGTGTTATTTAGATTCAGTGCTGAATTTGAAGGAAGCACAAAGTGTTTTTTTGGACTTTGGCACTGCCATTTATTCTCATCTAATAAATGCAGAGCTATTAGGAAGCATCTCCTCTGGAATGACCCCATATATAAAGAAGTGTTAAGAAAAAAGGATCTTTTCCCAATGGGCAGGACTGCTGTAGCAATTTTGATGGCAGAAATGGAGCATTGCTCTTTCTTTTTCTGTTAACATTTCAAATGCAGCAGTTTCTGTAGTATCTGGGCATCAGCAGGAGTACTAGGAACACTGAGATTAAAGAAGCTGACCTGAGGTGAATTAAATACTTACCTGCTTTGATGGCCTTGCATTTTTTGGTCCAGGCTTTTGTCAGGAGGAAGGTAGCAGTATATGTTTCAGGATTTTATATGTATATATATAAATATGAATAAGGTACTGTGGGAAAATATAAGCCTATAAATTTGGTTGCTTTCAATTTACCTATATATTTCAATCCAAAGGGGAAAAAAAATCTCAAGAGCACAAAGTCACAGAAATCTCGTTAGTACTTCTGTATTTTTTTAATATCAAGCAGGGAGCAGCAGGAGCTTGAACCCTGAAATTCCATCACATACTTACTATACAATGTTAATGACATGTTGTTGTTTCAAAATGTCCTCCAGAAAGAGAGAGATTATTATATTCAGAATAAGTTTACAGTCAGGTAAGATCAGTTAAGTTGCAAGTGTGCTCTGAAGTCAGAAGACAAGTTATAATATCATCATCTGACCAAGCTGTAGTCATTTGAGTATCTCCTGTGCTGTTGTTCAAGTTGCAAATAGCTGGATGCTGTACCAAGTCAGATTTTCAGTCTTCTCACTCTCTGGATCAGAGTCTAAATCTGGGAGTTACTCCCACACCTCAGATACAGAGTCTGCCTGGAATATGGATGTTTATTAAAGGGAAAGCTGCCATTACAGCTGCTCTGATGTAAATCATTCATATCTACGGCCTCGCCCAGATGTAAAACATCAAAGATGCTGATTGCACTCTGTGTTTAACTGTCTTCTTCAGTGCAGCCACCACAAATGAAAGAGACCTGCTAACAAGTCATACAACTGTAGTGTTCTGTCAGTATGCAGAGGACACTGTAAAAAGAAAAGAAATGCAAGCTTTTAGTTTTCAAGATCACTTTTCCTCTTTGCCAAGAAGAAATGTTAAATTTGTTACAATGAAATGCAAGTTAAACAAAGCCTTGCTCAGAAGGTGATTATTTATTAAATAAATTCCAGAGTGGGGAGATAGAACAAATATGGTTCACACAGACCAAACTTAAATCCTGCATGGGGATAAACACTTCAAAACTAAACTCCACTTTAAAAACAACACATGTTTTTAGGAGCCTTAGTTCTGCTGAGGATTTGGACTTTTAAAGGTGAACAAAATGAGCAAGAAAGCAAGCTAGAAAATAAATCCGCATGTAGGAGTGTCTCTTCTTTTGACATACAAAATTTCATCTGCAGTCAGTGAAGTCATAGGTATGTGGGAAGAGCAAAGAGTCCTATACCACAGCAGTGGCTCCCAGCTGATTGGCAAAGTTGCCGCTGTCACTTAACAAACTCAGCAGGCAATGTAACAGAAGCTCAATGGAAAGACAGTTAAAATGCATCGAATCAAAAGGGGAGAAAGGAAACATGAAAGCCTTAACAAAACCATTGTGCTAAACAAGCTCAAAGGTAGCTAGTGTCTATGAAAAATGTGGGGTCTTGGAAAGGTCAAATGTTATTATCCAATGTAAAGTTAAAGATGTTATTATCCAATGAAAAACTGAATTAGTTGTTGTTGCAAAGCATCTAGACATTCTGGGAACTGAGCCAACGTGAAAAGCAAATGATCAAACAAAAATGATGCTGAGATTTCTGCTAGGAGAAAATGAGAATATTGCAGTCTTACAGCATTCTCACATAGCTCCAACAGTAACAAATAGGGAGCAGACCAATAGGTTATGCATGCACAGTGAAGACTTGCTTAAACTGTGAAAGGTGGTGTGATCTGGTAGGATGGTTTTCCATCCTGTAACGTAAGAAATGTTGTGTACTGATTTCACTTCTGCTCCAGACTTGGTGTGGGGAAATGTAAACCCTTCTTTTGAATCAAACAATGAAATAAAACATTGAGATGCAGGGGACATCTTCTCTTTGTTGGCATCAGTTTGCAATATCTGAATCTTCAAAGTGTCACTGACTCACTAAAATGGGTATTGTACACCCCCTCAAGTTAGTCTTCTAGCTCATGTTGGTAGATTTCCCAGCTTTAGGTTGAGTTATGGCTCTGTGTTGCTGGAGCGTTGCCTTTAGGTTGATGGTTTCAAAAAATTAGAGATCCTGAGGGTCTTTTTCAACCAGAATGTTTTTGTGATTCTGTGTTTCTGTGACATTTGGTAACACAATTTAAGCCTCCTTTTCTCTGCTGAAACTGCAGGAGTGAAGGTTTAGCTATTTGACTTTTCACATAGTAGGTGCTGAAATGTTCAGGTATCGTAACAATGAGAGCAAATATTTACCTAAGATAATATATTAATGCAAAGTTCTAGACCTCAATTTTCAGGACGCGCCTTACACTGATCAATTTAATATTAATTTGCATTTAGCAGCCCTAATAATTATATAGGTCAAGAAAACTAAAATATCTTTATTCTCTGTTTTTTTTAATCTCCTTAGAGTACGCTCGGTTTGAGGCAAAAATCCATGACCTGCGTGAGCAGATGATGAATCACAGCATGAGTTCTGGGTCCGGCTCCCTGAGGACTAATCAGAAGAGGTCACTGTATGTCAGGTAAGCAGAGGGAAATTTCTCCTGGGAATGTGTTGACAGCTACCTTGTTTGTGCCTGACTTGTGTGTTGTGGGTTTGGTAAGGTGGGAAAGAAATTTGAGGAACTACATTCAGTCGAGCTGGGAGATGAATCAATCTTACAAGCACAGTATCATTAACTTGAAAATTGGATGAAGCCCTATTGCTTAACTTGATAGTTTCAAGCCATTTTCAAAGAGCATTGTGCTTTTATAGTGATTCAGTTTCATGAAATGAAGACCTCTTGCCTGTTGTCAGCTCTTTCGCTGCCTGAGATGGAGATCGTGGTGTAGTGACGCATTGTGTTTCTGTGTGAGGTCTTGCGCAGACACGGAATGATTGTTTTCATAAAGATCACTTTTTCCCAAAGACCTTGTTTCTTACAAAGCCAAGACTATTGTATGCTATTCTAACTGCATGCCAGTCTGCTGCTCTCCTCTTGCACATGGTTACCTTTCTATATATCCATGCTAGGAAGAGTTTATCATCTACCTAGCAAGATCAGTTATGCTGATGAGATGTTAAATAAGCTGATGTACCTCTCTTAAATGGGGCACTGAGTTAGAGAGGAACTGTGTTACTGCGAGCCTGGAAGCAGAAGTGGTTATAGTTCTGCTTTGGTTGTGCAAGTCTGTTGACATAGTCATTGCTGGCTGGGAAACTGTCACCCAATTGCCCTTAACAAAGTTCTTGCTGTCACTCATCCCTGTTGGGACTCAGGGAGACTATAGGACTCTGTGCCAGATATTTTAATAATCTTAATAATTATGCTTCTCTAGGCTTTTCATTTCCATTCCCCCCCCAGTCCATGTTCAGCATATAATTTGAAATTCCTGACAATCACGAAGTAGAGTGAAACAATTTGTCAGCCTCCAAGCAGTGATAATTATTCATGGGGGAGCTAATTCAGGTGATAATATTGCAGAGATCCAATTAAGGCTAAATTCTACATTATGCCCACAGCAGGAAGGGGTAAAGTAGGAGAGAAGAAAGGGGAAACTTAAATGTTAGCATGGATGGTCTTACTCTAGTGGACAGCAACTGCATGAGGCACTAATTGGTACTACTGCCAGAAAGAGCAAGGAGTGAAAGGATCATTGTTACCAGTAACCTTGCTATGGGTCAAGGTCAGATTGGAAGTGTCAGTGTTTTTGATGCATCTCCAGCCTTTTCTTTCCTCTGTAGCTCTGTTTACTTCTGGAGCTGTGCCACTCACAGTAGGCTTTCTCCAAACTAAACACAGACTGTATCATTTTATTACTTTAGCCTATGAAGACCTTTGATAGCTCCCTGAATTTGTATTTTATGAAAAGCTACAGTCATTGGATATGTGGTACATTGGATATGGGATCGATCCAAGCTTACTTTGCTTGATCTAAATCAGGAATCAAAAATGTTGTGAACAGTGAAGCAAGAAGTCCAAGCCAACAATGGCAAATCAATTCAGGTCTACACAACAAAGGGCTAATGCAGGGTCCTGAACAACTTACTGATGTGAGCTGTGTGCAGCAAAACTCAGTTGCCCCTGTATCAGCATTGATCTGGTAAGCCCTGCTGAGAACTGAGGTATATTAACGTGGACATTGTGCCAAGCTAATCTATCTGTGCTGCATCTGGACTAGCCTATTTCTCCTGTACACTGTGGCTTGATATGCACCAATGAGCCTGGGTTTCTGCTAGTTCATGAATTCTGGATGTGGTCTGTCTCACTAAGCCGATATGCCCTGGTGCTTCACTGCAGGAACCTTTGATGTTTTAGCTGCATATCTAAATATCACTTCCCCAGCTTTAAATACAAAATCTGTTCTTTTATTCCAGAGTCATTAAAAAAAAAAAAAAAGTGCCCCAAACCTCTCAAGCAGAAAGTCTCAAAAGCCTCACTTACTTTTGTTAACATAATTTTTTTTTGCAGTCAAACCCCCACACAACTGGCTGCATCCAACTCTGATAATCAATTTGAGAGTTTCTGTACTTTACTATCAGTGCAATGTGTTTGTAGTGCAGCAGTGCTTGCAGCATTGTGCTAGGCACTGTTGACTTTAATCACATACAATAATTACAACAGTAACTTATGTCTACGGTAGGCACTAGGGGAAAAAAATACACGTGAGTTCACAAAAGTGCTTGTTTTCAGAGGCTGAATTTTTTTGCTTTATGGATAAACTTTTTACAGGCAAGGACCCATGTAAAAAGATTGTGCTTTCCCTTCTTTAGCATTATTACTGCTCTTTGTATTCTTACAACTCAGGACGTTCCTGTTTAAATATATCATTTTAGTCAGTGTGTACCAGAAAACTAGTGGCAAATTACCAAATCTGTTGCTGTAATGCCAATTTTATGATTCAAGTTTATGGCTTGTTTTCTTCCTTTGGGGTGTAGTGATGTTGTTGTCCTTCACTGAGTATAAGCATAGTTATATTTTAGACAGTCTTTAATCAAAGCAGTTAACTAAGTTCTAGTCAGTGCAATAATAAATTAAAATCCATGTAGGTTGTAATAATTGAAAATAAGTGTCATTATCTGCTCATAGAAAAGCCAAAAGAAAAGACTGAGAAAAAAGCAGAGCTCAGTAAGCAGATTTGCTTGTGGATGCAGGGCTTTCTTCTTTACCTTTGGGTTTGTGATTTCCCTAGCCACACCCTGCTAAAACAGCACTTTGAATGGAGCTATATATACAGTTATATTAAATGAAGCAAGGTAAGATTTAACATGAGGAAAAGAGGTTGAGTGTAAGACTAGATGCATTTAGTCACACTTAAGCAGTGTATACAAACACAGGGAAAAAATCAAGAGTGATATATTCAGAAGAAATTTTGTAGCTTTTTGACATGATCTTTTATCTGTCCATACTCTGGTATTTCTTACTTCTGTGTTTTTCTTTCTACCTCAGTCTGCCTTTCTGAAGCCTGCTGTAATATTTGTCGGGATTGTTCTGAATTGTTTTTTTCCAGTACTACCTGTTCCTTTTGTATCACAGACTCTGTATCTCTGTTTAGTATGTTATCAGAAAGTCCACAGCACTACAGCCGAAGTATGAGACTTGAGGGGGAGATAGAGCAGTAGGAAATGCTGTTAACTCTTTTGGGAACCCACATCTTCCTTGTTATTAAATCTCTGTTGAGAGAAAGGAAGAAAAACAGAAAGTGGGAGAATGGATATGGAACATAGAAAATATTAATATTTATAATTTATTTCTTGGCTAAGATTAATGAACTTAATTTGAATTCAATAACTGAAATGAGAGGCTAAGCACATTTCTGTTATTACCCTTTTTAATTCATTGGAACTCAGCCATCAGCTCATCAGTAACGAGAAAAGTAAACAGACCCTTCACTTATATACGTACATGGAGGGGGAGGAGGGGAGGATTCTAGTATTTTTTGTGCAAGTTCATATCTTCCTTTTTTCTTTTTTGGCTCAAGCTTTTAAAATCTGCTTGATTACATGCATGTAATCTGTGAGATTACATGCTTGATTTTCTTGAAATAGATACATTTTTTGGTTTGTACTTCTGGGTCCAGATCCATAGTCAAATTTTTTGGGCTACAGGTGGTTACCATTGATAGGAAATGCCAGATCATGTTCGTTAACCACTGGGCCGTGGAACGTGGCAGCTTCTTGAAGAGTTAAGCTTCAGAGAAGTACAATATTTTCAAAAGGCATTGTGACTTGAACATAAAACTGCCAGGTTTTGAAGGAAACTGAGTGCTGATTTGCTAGATTCTTCCTGCACTTAAAATACTTTGATAGATTTCCGAGGGTAAAAGTAGATACTTCAGTAACTGCTACTAGATGTACAAAGGTTTTCAGGAATCATCTGGCATCCAAGAACTCTCTTCCTACAGTCTGTTGTTAATTTACCGATGAAAAATAATTATATAAGCTTAGGATAAACAGGCATGGCACCTTTTGAATCTTAATTCAAACCAGATAGCTTCTGAAATAACATCTGCAATTAAATACTCCAATTGGCCAAAGCCACAAACAAGCATCGTGGAGGTGTATGACTGCAGAACCAACTCAAAAGTTTCCTGCACACCACGGGCCTTTCATTGCCTCCTCACTGTTTAAAATCTTCAGTGGCATTGGTAAGCAAACACCATTCCACTTAATCATGGCTATGGATGCCCTTTATAAAGGGGCTGGTTGAACTTACTGAACCTGAGATGTTTCAACTTCAGCACAATGTGAGTGTTACGGATGTAACAGTGTGTATGGAAATTAGAGCTGGGACAAAGGATGGATCCAGATGTAATTTCAGAAATGTTCCTGCAGTCCCCCTACTACCAACTTTCCAGAGAACACTACAGTAGGAAGTATAACCAAAGACAGATTCTCTTCCCAATAAGATAAGGAAGTTTAGGATCAATCTTGCTATTTCAGCCCATGCAGCACTATTTATAAAAACTGTGCACACTGCAGACAGGTGCCTCTTAGTCCACTGCATTTTTGTTGTCTTCTAGCTGGAATTAGTGCTAAGCATTTCATAGCTTTGATAACTATGTGCTATAAAAACACAAAGAATTATGTGTTACAAATAAGTGTGTTCTGAGGAACAGAATCTGATTTGGCATAGCAACTTAGCAGCAGCTGAAGGAAGTCAAGGCTGAAGTACTTTGTGTTGTTTACTCTGATTTCCAGTACAATAAATTCTCCACTGGGTGTTAGACACCTTTATACACATTTCCTAAACTCCTTAGAAATAAGAATGATGCCATAGATATCAGAACGATGCCATATCACTTACAGAGACTTTGATTTCCAACAGATCACAGAAATTATCACTTGGGAAGTTTCCTGAATTATAGATGGAGTTTGGCTGAGGCAGTTTGTTGGGACTGAATCTGGTATCAAAGGCTGGGTTTTGATAGTATTTCTTATAGCCACTGTTCAGTCCCCTTGCCTTATTTGAGGCAGTGAACTCCCACAGGATGGTGAGCATCAGATCAAGGTTCCATCAGTAGAGTTCACCTGGGAGAACTGCACAGAAGGTTGGATCTGAAACCCACATGAGGAGTACAAGTCTTTGAGATACCATAGTAGAGAAATCTGAATGCATGATAATGTGAGACTGGATGATAGAAAGCTCTACTGTGTAGATCTGAAAGGAGACACAATAAAGATATCATCTCATCAGGGCCTTTCAGAGAGAGGTTCTGAGGGTGAGGAACCAGAGAGATATGTCCTCTGAAAGGACAGAGAATATGTGTGTGTATGTATATATATATATATATAAAAAGAAAATCCAAACAGGTATAAGTTGGTGTTAAATATATGCTATATCTATATGCACATTGCAAACATCTTAACTGATGCTGGTTGCCTAGTATCTCTCTTGAGTCAGTGGAGTGCACTTGGCACTCGCAGAGTACAATTCATCTCATCCAGAAGTAGATATCTAAAATTGCTCAGGCGAATCATGCCCTAAAAATGTCTATTTCTCACAGCTGAGTGGAAGGAGCCTCAGGTGATTAGCTGACATGTAAACATCTATATTAGAGACATTTTAAGTTGTGTGACCTGAATACCACCCACACTGAGTATCTTTCTCTTTCGCTCTCTCACGCACACACAGAGTGTGCATACACATATCTTGAAGAAACTGTAGCATCAGGCGCTCTGTCTCTTGTCTGAATACTTCTGCTGTGTGCTTCAGTAAGACACAGCAATGTAGCTTTGAAATATTGACAGTCCTGCTAAATTGGCTCATTTGTTCCCCGCATTCTTATCCCTCGGGATTCTTTATAAATTCACTTGCCACTTTTGTTAGAAATATTGAGAATTCACATGTGTTCAGTGCATGGCTGTCAAGCTGGATGAGTTTATGATTCCTGCTATGGCACCACACTGTATATGTCTTTTGGGCTTCAGAGCACTGTAGATCCACCTAGGTTTGTGCAGACTGAATGTGGGTGTGCTTGGGACATAGGTATTATTGTTTTGGTAGAGAAATAGCTACAGCTTACATAGCTGTGCCTGTACTTTAATGGCATTTTTGCTGGTTTGAAGTTAATTGGAATATTTTAATGAGAGAAAATAGATCATTGGCTGTGAAAACAGTATGATGTCTATTTCACTCACAGGTTTGCTTAGATACATTAAAGCAGAACACAGGGATAAGAGGGTCTCTTCCTGGCTCTGGCTGTATTAACTGCTTCTGCCTGACCCTGCACATAACCCCACTAATCATTTCCTCCAAACCCCCTTTGCCGATTCTTCCAACTCACCTTGTACATAAGACAAACTCTGGGATAAAGGAGAGGGAGCTCCTCCTGGGCACTCTGACTGCTGGAAGGGGTACTGTGCTTCTGTATTACTTTTAACTTATATATTTCTGTATGTATTGTAAATATCTGCTTGCATATTGTGCTAGGCTGTAAATATGAAGCTTCATTCTTTAACTTCCAGCTGGCTAAGTCTAGTCTGTGTGAATTCGTTGTGTGTGGGGGGTGGGTGACATCTAAAACCACTACAGCATGATAGAAACTATTTGAATTCCCTTTACTGAATGGTAAGTGGAGGAGAGTAGAAGTTTAGTACATTCTTTTCACTTAACTTGGATTATTCCTTGAATGGTCCAAATTACAGCACATAAGGGAGCCATACACTTAGAAAATCTATGATAAATGGCATAATACAGAAAACTGGTGTTTATGATAGCATTTAGCAGACATGTTTGGGAATGGTCAGATAGATACATACATAACCTGTACTTGCAGAAGGAGCAGTTGCGTTTGAAATGCCATTTCAGACTGGAAAATTGGAACCTGTTTGGGATGTTAAACACTTCAGGTGCTCTGGTTAAGTGCAAGCTTCTGAGCATTGAATTACTATATTTTAGCTGTTCTTTCTCTGAATATAATGTTTTCTCCAGATCCTGCTGGCACCAATATTCTCACTGACTTCAGTGAGAGCTGCTCAGATTTAGAACTAAGGAAATTGCAAATCTTAATTTTTCAAAGCAAGAAGAGTCACTCTGTGTACTTGAGAGACTGTTTCCCAGGGTGGATGTTCACAAGATGAGCACCGTAACTGAATAACTCTCCACTCAAGTCTTTATTAATTGTCAGAGACACTGAGTAGCAGACAAGAATGAAGGATATGTTGAAATGGAAGAATTACCTAGTACAATGGGCAAACACTTGAGAAGAGGGAATATCTGGAGAAAGACTACCTTGGGTTGGGTTTTTTTGAGATGGCCCCTCACTGATGTCAGTGGGAGCTGCAAGCATTTGTACTACGCCCATGACATTTTCATAGGTCCTTAATTGAAGACACACAACAGGTTTGCCACTCTCAGCTGAAAGATGGATATGAGAATTATTGGATCATTCACAGTTCAAAGGTGTTCCGGCTTACAGTTTGGTGGCATTTTGGTGCTAAGCAATCATATTGAAATGTGGTGCTGCAAGTATAGCAATATGCCTCACCTGTGCTCTACAACTGTGTAAATCAATATGTATTATATATAGTCAACTGAAACTCTAAGCCACCTCAGAAGTTATGTCATTTTTTTCTAATACAGTATTTCTTATTCATCTGATTTTTTTTTTGGTGGTATTGATATTAATGAACAGTTAAGGAAAAATGAGGTTCATTTGCAATTTTTAATAACATTTCACAGACAAAGAAGAAGCAGTTAACGGAGAGTGAAAACCGAACATGTAAACACATCAGTCAAAAGAGTCTCATTTCTGCATCTGACACCAGCTCTCTCCTGCACATCTTCATATTTATCATGTCTGTTTCTTTTAGGTACCTGATATGAAATTAGTCAAACTGATTCCTTCCTGAGACATGGTGCAATGCACTATTGGATCGCTATGAACCAACAGCCCAGCAAGACTTTTATCAAGGGATGATTTTTTCAGTTGGACCAAAAAGGGACAAAAAGCAGGTTTATTTCTATCTGGTTGTGGCATTACAATTCCTTAAATACTTTATGTTCAAAATTAAGATTTAACACACACAGCAGTGAGCACTTTGAAAGACTGCACCCAGTGTAAATAAGCCACAGCCTACAGTAATCTCAGATAACAAACTCTGCCTAAAGTTCAGCATATAAAGCAGAATATAAGCTAGCTCCTTATCAAAGCCATTCCTGCCTAATTCATCTTATCTTTACATTAGGAGTTAAACTTGTTAGACATGAAATAACTGGCTGAGACCTGAAATCATGTCCGCTGTACTGAATTGTTAATGCCTGCTGAAACAGCTCTTTTATTAGCAGCTTCAGTAGGAGTAAGTAGTACATACTTTTGACCACTTTCCTTATTGTTCTGTTTCATAACTTAGTGAAATAATGTCCCAGAACAAGTAATTTTCTTGACATGTGATGTCTGCTCCAAAGAAGCAATGCACCTTTTTTTTTTTTTTTTTTTAATGAGGTGCTTTAATAGCTTTTGATTTCCCTTATATTCTGCTTTCTAGTTCCCTAGTGGGATTGCCTGCTTTCTGGTTCAGAAACTCATCTGGCAGGAAAAGTGTCATCTAGGATGATTTTCAAGCCAGCAAATAGTGATGAAGAACTTGTCCACGTCTGGGAATAGGATTTGCTTGAAAAGTCTGTAACCAAGACAGTTACAGTTTCAGTCTCATTTCTAAGCAGAGACTTAGAGCATGATGTATTGGTGCAAGAGGGGAAAGTGACAATGAAGATAAACTGTCTGTGGCTTAAAATGGCTGAAAGTGAGTCAGCAAAACATGCAGTTAAGCTGTGTCTGGTCTATGTGAAAAAAAGCAGTCTTATCCAACAAACAGCTTCTTAGGATGTTTCCATGTCAACAGCTATAATAGGACGGCACCAGTTTGTGCAGTTCTCAAATGGAAAATTACAAGACAGTAAGTAGGACCATGAACATAGGAAAGAAGCCTAATTGAAATAAAAGCTTGTGGGAATACAGTCAAAAATTGAAAATCTAAATATGTGCATTGGCACAGCACAAGATAGCAATGACCAATGAAAGAGAAAGAGATGAGACTGCTTGCCCCCTAAGGGCTTCCTACCTAAAATCTTATATGGAAAAGACACTATAGAGGAGGCTTTCCAAAGCAGCTGCATTGGAACAAAGCTGAGAACAGTGTAAAAACAGGACATACCACTGCTGAAAAAGACAGTGGGAATTCCTATCAGAAGTGCTTTCTAATAAAGACAAATGAGGAATAGCTTTTGTCTCACCACAAGGAAGTCCATCTACAACAAGGGAGCCCAACCAAGTTAAATGATGAAACTGAGAGGGTTTTGCTGACTTTATTTCTCACTAGAAATAGAAATAACTCTACTAATGCCACAGTGATCCTGGAAAGGATGTTGGGAATTTCCTACCAGAGTTGAAGATCACAGGGAGCTCTTGGGCAACTCTATTTGGTCTTCCACTGCCATGCTAACTACCTTGCAGCAGGGAACAAAGTCTTGAAGCAGAAAGGTCATGTACCAACAAGCCTTACCAGCATCATGTTGAACAGATCTTGGTTTTGATACAGCTACTTTGCTGTTTGCTGTGAGTGGTGGTCACATGGGGGAAACTGGTGGGGTTGATAGGGAACCTGGTTTGGTTTGCAGCTACCAGGATCATCAGGCTGCTATGCACCCCTCTTGCACCCCAGTCTTAGCAGGTGGGATTTGTTTCTCTCTGAATGTGTCTCATACTGAGAACAAGTGGAGTAAAAAGATATTTCAGAGATTAGCACATCTGTGTGTGTCTCTCTCTCTGTTGTGTGTTCATCTGCATTCTGCCATGTCTCCAACTTATCTGTTGTTGAAGTCTCTGATTGTAGGTTGCACTTCTCTTACAAGTACTTACTCTAATTACTTTATTTACAGAGGTTCCTTGCTAAATAGGAATTATAATGTAATCTTCACCCACTTAAAATAAATTCTGTTTCTTCTGCTTTTCAGTTGACCTAGGTAACCCCGTTCCTTCACCCAATATATTGTGCTGCTATAATTATCAACACACCTGCTACCATCACATAAAACCTACTGCTAAGCAAACCACTGCTTACAAAGAAGGCAATAGCATGTTGCTATTTCTGCTCCCACAACTTCCTCCTAGTTGTTCAAAAGGATCCTGGCATAAAGGGCAGCAACTGAAAGCTTTGTGGAAAGTTAGGACAGAATTACTTGATGAAATATGAGGTCTTCAGTTGCTTTTTTTAAAACTTTGTATTTGTAAGTACTCAGATTTTAGTTATGCCAGGTTGGAATAGTTTTCACCTTAGCATGATGCTAATGATACATTTCTCCATCTCCAAGTCAAAAGTCCTTTCTGAGATCCAAAAAGGTTTGTAGTTTTTTAAAAGAGCACTATCTGCAGGTGCTTTCTCAGTGACCTTGAGGCACTGCAGAATCCAGGTGGAGGTTGCAGTAGTTGACTGTTGTAATTAGTCCTTCCTGCGAGGACTGTAAGACAGTTTATACAAATAAGGATCATAGGTTATCAATGATAAAATGGAAACCTAGCCCTTTGGCCATCAGGCAATAGTTTGCCACTTTCTTACGGATGGTTCAAGGTACAAAAACCATTCAGTTCTTTTGGATGCTCCCCTCTGTATCCAGACAGTCTTTCTTGTCTGTCAAGATCCATGTTGCTGAGAATACTTCAGGAACTATTCTTGTACAAGAAGTGAAGCGTAGATTTGGAAAACATTCAGGATTTCTTAAAGTACAAGGAAACATATCTATGTGAACCCACCTTGAAAATGGATTAACTGAGACTAAATAAAATCAAAAGCATTTTCAGTAGCACTGCAGGAAACATGGCAGAAGCAATGTTTCTAACATGATTTGCAGGTTGAAAATGCAATCACCCTTTCCATATAAGCATGGGAAGTGATTTTGTGCTTTCTATGCTGGCAGTCAGAGCATTGCCACATCCATGGACAGCTATTGCAAAAAGAATGCTCTGCTGCAGGGAGAAGCTGTGAATGCAGCATCCTGTGAGACACCCTGGGAAGATCCTCTGAGTTACTCTGCCTTAGTGTCTCACCCAGACACAACATTACAGGCACTTATTAATTTAATAGCAAATGTATCACATTATTTAAAATTTAGATTTTAATACAGTATATTGTTGTCTAGCATTCTAGTGTTTGGTCCTGGTTTCACATCTGCCCTTCTGTATAGAAAAAAAAAAAAAAAAAGCTACAGTGGCATTATCATGGTCAGATCTAGGTTCCTAAAGTCTCTATTACAGTTATGAGGAATGGCATAATCTTAGTGTATGGCACTTCCTCAAATCTGATCTGTTTCGTTATGGCTGAAGTTAGTCTCTACTGTAGTACAAAATCACTCAAATCTGATCTCAATCTCAATCAGTCTCCAATCTGATCTGTTTTGTTATGGTTGAAGTTAGTCTCTACTGAAGTACAATGAGAACTATCAGTCTCAACCCACGTTTCTAGGCAGATTCATGAGATGTTCCGGGAGCAGGAAAGAGATTTTTTTCCTTCATCATTGATATTTGTGTGTGGATGCAACTTGAAAGACTTGTGAACTTCAGCAAATCTTTCAGCAAAACTGAAGTTAACCTGGATTTTCTTGCTAAGTCTCCAGAAATGTAATCATCCAGTTATACTGTAGTGGTCAATTAGAATAGCAGTAAGAAAAATAAAATAGAAGTGGACCTTTGCACACTTCATAGCAATTTCTGTGTTGGGCTTAATATCTACCTAGACCTAGTGGTTACTACTGGAAGATGACAGGTCAGTTTGAAGTCTACAGCTCACAACATCTCTTGATGCAGGTGTAGTAATAACAAACACTAAGCACAGGCTATAAACTTCCAGGCAAGACAGAAATGAAAGCTGGCAGCCACATGAATTTCACTGAGTTTGTGGCAAATAATTGTTCTTTCCTGTAAACCTGATCTCATTCAGCAAATGCCTGAGAATTTATTTCAATATCTGAATGATCTGCTGCCTTCTCACTTGGATCAATAGGTATGACTCTTTATTATAGCCACTGTGTTAATGTAGTGATATTTTGTTTTCTTGATGCTTTCAGGATTGTGTATTTTGAATTTTTTTTTCTAGTTTTCTTTAAATTGTACTGCTCTTTGCTGCTAAAATTCAGGAAAAGCTTAAACAGAACATCAGTAGATATACAGATACTTCTTTTCAATTCCTTGTTCTCGGTAGTGCTTTACCTGCCTTTGTCTGTCAACTGCACGAGTAGTTGATGTTCACTGGACAGTTGGACTCTAGGATCTTAGTGGTCTTTTTGAATCAAAACAGTTCTGTGATTCTATGATTTAGCAGTACTTGTCTATAGGATCCCTTTAAGAATATCAAGACAATTTTAAAAGTTTTGACAACGTGCAAGAGTTAGTTTTGGTTTTAATGAGGATCACAACAGCTTTGGCTACAAGAAGTTGGGGAGAAATCTAAAAGAAATAATAATCAACAGACTACTTTTCCCCACTGAAGTTATGAAATAATAATTTGACTGAATTAATGATTTGAAAATCATCCAGCTGAATGGAATGCCCATTACTGAATTTAGAGCCTGTAGGAGATTAGATTATTTTCCTCTTAATAGAGTGTGAAGTAATTGTATGGTAGCTGCTTCCTCACCCACTCCAGTTTTGCTTTTTCTGCATTGGCACCCCAAACCCATCAGGTATTGGACCGACATAGGAATATGTCTCTTTTTAATGTGGAGAGTGCATAGAAGGGTCAAAGTTTCCTTCCTCTACATTTTCTTATCGCTGTAATTTCCTTGGTTCAGTGCTGTAGCTCTTAATTTACATGAAGGTGAGTGAAAGGAAAATCACTGCTCGGTTTGTCGGGGTTTGAATTTTTAAGAAAAAATGTTTTAATTATACTCAGTTTTCAGTGCTGCTTTTTAGGGAAATTCTGTAGAAGAATTAAATCCCTACAGCTGGACTTTTAACGTTCCATCTGGAGAAATGCTTTACGTACCCCGGCACATTAGACAAAAGATTTGCGTTTGGTTTTCTACCAGTTTCCTTAGGTTTTAAATATAACCCAGAGGAAATCAATTTGAAATAGGATCTTTTTTATATTTGGGAAATATAAGGCAGATAAGTATTTGGAATAAGGGGAATCTTTCTAGAATATGTTTATTAAATGTTCTGTAATAATTAAGTTCTACAAATAGCAGTAAACCAAATCTGCAGTTAATGTAACTCATGGTTAATGTGATGTGGACCAAGGAGTCATGTGCCATCATAACTCAGACAAAAATGTTAGTACTAACAAAAAAATTTACTCCAAGTTATTGTTTGGAAATATTCTGCCTGATTAAAGAAAAATAATTTTCCATCCTATCTGAGCTCTTCATCCAGCAAAACTGGAAGTGGATATCTTCAGATTGGATGTTAGGAAGTTCTTCACCATGAGGATGGTGAGACACTGGAACAGGTTGCCCAGGAAGGTGGTGGAAGCCCTACCCCTGGAGGTTTTTAAGTCCAGGCTAGATGGGGCTCTGAGCCTGATCAGAGCTTTTTGTGATGTGCTTTACCTTTGCATATACTTTGTACGTGGTAATAGGACGTTATGGGGTAAAGATCATTTGAAAAATCAGCAATGCAGAATAGTCTTGGAAGAATGAAGTGCCAACAGAAACAATTTAGTCTCATCAAGGACCTGATCTACTGGGAGCTGTCTCTGCCCATGGCAGTGGGGTTGGAACTAGATGATTCTTGAGGTCACTCCCAGCCCTGACAGTTCTGTCATTCTAAGTAATACCACCTTGGAACTGAGGAGCTCTGATTTTGCAGTGATTTAGGTCCTAAAATTGCAGTTATATTGTTAGAGAAGTATGGAGTGATGCTGAAGCACTATGATGAGCTGTTTGTTCATTATGGGACAACTGCTTACAGTTATTGGAGATAAATAGATTTTGAATAAATCACCTGAGTCTTTAAATAATGGAACTATGAAGAGTCTGAGGTGAAACTTTATCTGAAATTTCTGAGTTAGCTGTGTGGAAAAAAAAAGTTGGATTCTTTTGTTGCAGTCAAAATGGAAAAGGAGATTCACCAGTGAGTTTTTCTGATGACATCAAAAGAGTACTTCTAATGCTTAAGTTTCAGGTCAGTATGACCTAGGCTTCAGTTGTAGATATGATGTATTTTAAAGATGATCACTACAAGGGATTTAAGAAAAGGATGACCAAATCTCCCTCTCCCTAACTTCTGTCACACATTGTTCAGGTACTGGAACCACAAATCAAAAAGAAACCACAGTGAGCCAAACTCCATTGAAAACACATCAGCATGTCCCTTCCTTTGAGAGCAAAACATGTATCTGGCCTTTCATCCATCTCTGTTATGAGAATCAGAACAAAGAAAGGTGAAGCTATGGGAATATCTATTGCAATTATTTCTTTATTACATTCCAAAAAGCCTACACCCACAAGAGAGGCTCAAAAGTGCTGAGATGCAGGCAAAAAGACCACTTCTGCTCATTTTGAGTATTGCTAGAAAGTAGACTTGCTGACAATATACTTTAGTAAGATTCTCTGAGTGGTATTTGCCCCAGAAGCATTAGTCTCTCAAAGTCAAGCCCTGAATATGTCTTTTTTTCACATGCTTTACCCTTGCTTACACTTTGTACATGGTAATAGGATTCTGTGGGGAAAAGATCATTTGAAAAATCAGCTATGCAGACTAGTCTTGGAAGAATGAAGTGCCAACAGAAGTAATTAAGTCTAATCAAATGTGGCAAGGAGTGCTTGAATGAAAATATAAATATGTGTTAAATAATCATAATAGTCTGGGACTTAAAGATTCTGTATTTCTATGACCTATTTTTTTTTTCCCAGTGAATGTACAGAATAATCTAATCATCCACAATTACAAGAATAATTGGAACTTCATTTGGTCTGATTAGCTAATTTTAGGATATATTTTCTGGTTTCTTAGCATTTTTCACTGATAAAACCAGCCACCTACAAGGCAGGCTAAAGTTTATTTTGCCAATATTTTGTTTAACACAGATTTCTCTAACGGCTGATTCATTGGTAATTGTGCTTCATAAAATAAAAAATTAGATGTTTGTAGTTTGGGGTTGCTAAGCAATCGTGCTGTAAAGAAAGGAACAGTTCTTTATACTTCCTGAAGGCCTGTGAAATTGTATCTCATGCCTGGGTGGCATTTCTAAATTCCTCCTTTGTAGCCTGTCCTTGTGTCCCCTCCTGTATACTGCATGCATCATGGAGTACCGGTGACAAGCATCACACAGTAGTATCTGCCTGGTAGCTTGAATATTTAAAGAGGTTCAGGTGGCACCTTTGTTTTACTCGTGTTTTATCTGATCTTTATACATTAAATCAGGGTCTTCTGCAAGTTATTTTCCATCCTGCCTTAGAATCATAGAATGGTTTAGGTTGGAAGGGACCTCAAAGGTCATCTAGTTCCAAGTCCCCGCCATAGGCAGGGACACCTCCCACTAGAACAGGTCACTCAAGGCCTCATCCAACCTGGCCTTGAACAGCTCCAGGGAGGGAGCAGCCACAACATCCCTGGGTAACTGTTTTATGCTCTAGTTGGTTAACATACATGAAATATACATATGAGCTGAAATGATTAACATTACTCTGTTCTGCTTTTGCTCTGTTCTTCTTTAACGTTATATTTGGATAGTTCCTGATCTCCATATAATGTACCACAGGTACCTTGTGTGGATTTCCATTAGTCCTTTGATGGATTACAGACATCTTGCTCATTGATCCATTATGTAAGAGCTCATCAGTCATGATTTTCAGTGCTTCATTATTTTGATAGCACATCTCCAGCCATTATGTTTCACGTCTTTCAACTTTTCACAGCCACATTTTTGTGTCTGTCTGAAACTGAGAGTGAAGTGGATGGAATTTTGGCTGTCTAGGACACAAGCTGTAATTCACAAGCCTAGAGAATGTTCACTCTGATTAAAGTTACAGTGAGAAGCAAATTAGTGAGACTCTACTGTTTAGTACTCGTTCCCCAGGGCAGTGTTTTGGGATTATTGTCCATCCTTTGACATACATTTCCACTCTTGCAATCCCGTTGTATTTCTCAAATATTGTTTTCTAGTTTAATTTGGATTCAGTCTTTGCTGGGTTTCAGAAAGTATGGGATTACAATCCTTTCAAAGATTACTGTTTGGGTCCTTGCATCAATGTGCAAATAAAATGGTAAATTAAAAAAAAATGCACGTGTGAACACGCCATTTTGGGACATGGTTAATGGCTGAAGGTTGGATTTTATGCTCTTGGAGGTCTATTCAAACAGAAACAATTCTATGATTCTGTATATATATTGCAGTATTCTGAGGTTTCTTCTCCACTGAACATCACAGCTCACTTTGATATAACAAGAGCATCACAAGAAATTTGCATCATTCAATAATGGGCTGTTTTCTCACTTTTTGTAAGTTAGCACTTAAACCATAATTAAGCCATCATGAATGCCTTCTGCTTCATCTGTCTTCTCAAACAAATCACCCCTCATAATTAATTAAGAGGCATGAATTTTAACTACTTGAAACATATTTCTACACCTAATGCAACCATACAAACAATACTCTTTCAGCAGCATTTTCAGCTTCTTATTAACTGGAAGAAATTATCAAATTGTAGTAAGATATGGTAGTATGACAGTCTCCATGTCCTGATTTTTTCAGGCTCTCCCAGACATCTGTAATGATTTTTTTTTTCATTGCCATCACATCACTCCTACCTGATTTTAAATCCTATTCTCATCCTTTTCCTTATGCTATGAGAAGATAATCTCATTTTATTTGGTAAACCTCTACGTTTTGTTTAGTACAACTCAGAGATGAGCTGCTCCTCTCAATAACAAGGAGCAAACTAAGTGAGCTTTGAGATAATCCCATTTGGTGACAGTCTGTGAAAAAGGTTAATGTATTTTCTGGTAGGACTTTCCCAGTATTTGGTTCACAGAGAATCACAGAATCACAGAAACATCCAGCTTGGAAAAGACCCTCAGGACCACCAAGTCCAACCTACTTGTGTTTACAGCAAATACTATGTACCCCTCTTAAGGGAAAGCCTCTGAGACTTCTTCCCATTACGCTTTTTTTAAAGTGACATATTGATTTGTTTTCATTGATTTCTGCTGCACAGCATTTAAGGAACGGACAATGCCATTCGGGAACATGGCACCCTCTTGTTCTCCCTCCAGCCAGCACAAATGTGTCAGACCTTGCTCAGTGTCACTCAAGGAGAACAGACTTCTCGGTCGGAGTAGAGAATTTAACAGCCTGTATAAAAGCATTGTAGCTGATTGATGGAGAGAGAAACTTGGAACTGGCTTTGTTAAAAGCATTTTCCAAGGTGACTTGTAGGAGCAATCTTTAGGTAGTGAGGTGAGGATGCAGAGGGCGTAGCTGTCTTAAACATTACCTGTAGAACTAACCAAAGTACACACAAATTTCAGGCCATATTACAAGCTACAGGAGCCCAGCTTTGGCAGCACAACTCATAAAACAAGAGCCAAGATATCTACTTAGTTACATGAAATCTGCATACAGTGAATAAAAGTTTTGAGCAGAGTATTTGTTTTTACTGTGCTAAGCAGGGAACTTGGTCAAATACATCATTAATGGAGCTCCCTTAAAGAGCACAGCAACACCTGAGGAGTGGGTTAAGTTCAGTCACTCTGCCCTGGATTCAGAATAGTGGAACAACTAAAGTCTGGAGTATGTCAGAACTCTTACTCTTGCTGAAAGCCTGGCTTCAGTCTCTGTGTCAGGTACCAACTCTTCTGGGAATGTAAGACCAAAGTTTTACAAGTGAGGATAGGCACTTTACTGAAGAGGAAAGATTGCTGGTGATGATGCTGTTCATGACATTTTGCAAAACACCCTGGCGGGTGTATATCTCTTTCCCTTCCATTATTACTGTTTCACCAAAAGTCAGCCTGGGATTGGATGAGATTCAGGACAGCTCATTCATCAGCTTCTGGTCGAGGTGTCCCCAGCAACTTCCTTCTCCCAGACTTTAAGTTTCCTGATCTCTCAGTCACAGTGTCAAGTGAAAAATGTATTTTCCACAAATAGCAACCTGGTAGTTGTGGCACTTTATGAAGATGAGAGTTTTGGCTTTGAATCCTTTCAGTCTGCTGATGGAACTGCATTTATACCTCCCCATTCCTCAGTCAAAGCTGTGGCAAAATATTGAATTTCCCCTACTCAGATATGTCTCCTACCATCAGACTACTAGAAAAAGGTAAATATCATAGTTGCATTTTTTAATGGGGCTAGTCTTCCCTATTGTGGTTATTTTGCATTCACTTCTGAGTGTTTGTTAGGCATACTCAAGGTATAATAAGTGAATTCCATAAATGTTTAAATAAGGAAGAGAAATATCCAGCTTCTCAAACACATGAGAGCAAGTGTAGTTTAAAATATTTGGTCTACTGAAAGGAGTAGGACCTCTGAATTTTAAGGTAAGGTCATGGTGCTAAAAATCCATCTAAATCCATTTTAGAGATTAAAAATAGTCCATCTGAATCTTATTCTCAGCTTTGAGTAACCTATCAGTCTCCAGAAAGTTTTGTCATATACTTTTACCCTGCTGTACATCAAGTGACTATCAAAGAGGTGAGGTTGAAATTGTTCTGATTTTCAGGATCGGCTGAAGCTTTCTGAATAGTGATCATCAAGGAAGTCCAAGGCAATTGCAATCACAGTTTTAGTAATATCTAAAACAAATCAAATGCTAGCCTGGAATTTCAAGCTGCTGTAGTTTTCAGAGCTGCCATTTTCTCCCAAAGAAACCCTTAAGCTTGCAGGCCGTTTTAAAGACACTCTTGATGATTAACAAAGAAAATATTGTAGTTAATTTGTGAGCCACGTTCATATTAATGACTTCATTTTCGTCCAGAATTGGAATTGCAGCTGGTACAATGTGATATATTAGATATAACTTGTATCTCACACCAAAAGGATACTTCTAAAAGTAAGTTACTGGGCCAGAGTTCTTTGGGTATGGCTGTGTAACCCAGATAATCTAGCAACCCATTTTACACCCAGGGCCTTGATTTCTCACACTGTACTACATGTTTACTCCCAAGCTCTCTTTTGGAGCAAACTAGTTCGCTTCAAGACCAAACAGGTGTTTTTAGGATGGTTGACTCCAGAGTTTTCTTTGGCAGCATGAATAATATGCCATTTGGTTTGGTTCTGCTTGCATGACACAGCCTTGCAGATTTTCACCCTGTAGACCTTCACGCTGCTTGTTTGCAACATGCAACACTGGTCTGATGTCCTACCATAAAACATGGTCTGTGAGGCTACAATGTACTGTTCACATCAGCCTCTCAGAAGTCAAAGAATACTGTGTAAAATAATCATTTCTTGTGGCCATGGGATGTGGCCTGGGCTCAAAGCAGCCTTTAGTCCAGTGCTAAGCAGTATGTGTCATATCTGCTAGAGAGGATTAGCCTTGAACAGAGAGGTTGAAGATTACATGGCAAGACTGAGAACTCTCTAACTGTTTAAAGGCAGTCCAGTGATAAGGCATCTGCATCCTACCTGGAGTACTGTGTGCAGTTCTGGAGCCCCCAGCACAAGGACATGGAACTGCTGGAGACAGTACAGAGGAGGGCCACAAAGATGATCAGAGGGCTGGAGCACGTCTACTATGAGGACAGGCTGAGGGAGTTGGCATTTTCAGCCTGGAGAAGAGAAGGCTTCAAAGAGACCTTATAGCAACCCTCCAGTATCTGAAGGGATCCTACAGGAGGGCTGGGGAGGGACTGTTCACAAGGTCTTGTAATGACAGGACGAGGGGGAATGGGTTCAATTTGGCAGAGGGGAGATTTAAACAGGATGTTAGGATTAAGTTCTTCACAGTGAGGTTGGTGAGGCACTGGAACAGGTTGCCCAAGGAGGTTGTGTCTGCTCCCTCCCTGGATGTGTTCAAGGCTAGGCTGGATGAGGTCTTGAGTAACCTGATCTAGTGTGGGAGGTGTCCCTGCCTATGGTGGGGGGGTTGGAACTGGATGATCTTTGAGGTCTCTTCCAACCTAAACCATTCTATGATCCTATCATAGTTAACTTATTTTAGGAAGATTCAAAAATATCTTCATGTCAAATGTGTCAATCTAGAAGAAATTTGATAAACAGTGGAGTCATACATCTAGGCTGATCCAGAAAGGTCAAGTATTTTTACATAAATGTCAAAAGTTATAAAGACTGATTTTTTTCCCTTCCTAATGTAATTATTTCCCATATGCTCCACAATTTTCTCTTCAATCTTTGTCTTGTGAGGGGCCAGTTTCATGGCATTTGTAGCAAAGATATACTCTTGGTTCTACCAAATCTTGCTTCCCTTTAAAATTCTGCAGACATTGCAAAAGGCTCAGCAGCTGTTGCTTTAAAATGCAGATAAGTAGGACGCTATGCCACTCATGGGTACCATCATTACAGACCCATGTTACTGTTTTCTGTCAGCTAGAAGTTAATCACTTCTTTTTTTACCCTGTCAATCATTTAGCAAGAGACAAGAACAAAGATATCTTCAGGGAATTCATGGCATCTTTTTTCTCCAATGCTTTTTTTGCATAAACATGACAATGATATTTCTTTATCTAGTTTAGTATGAGGCATAAGCATATAAAAATTTCCCTTAAAGTACTTCTGTAGGTATTTCTGCTTCAGTATTTAATGAACCTCCTATTTAATAGTTTCTTTTCCTTAGATATGCAAGTATTTTTACTAATAAGGTTTGAGAAACAGTTTCTGGGAAATTGCCCTTCTGCTCATATCTTTACCCAAAGGCAAAAGGACCTAGATTTGCAGTGAGAGATTTTATCTGAAAATAAGGAATACTTAGATTAACCACAAAAAACAAAAAAACAAAACAAAAAATAAAGGTGCTGTGTGAAAGCACTGAATATGTTAAACAGTTTGGTTAAAATCCTAATATTACTATGCATGTATTCACTATCTTGTGAAACATACATAGTTTTTTGGGGGTTTTTTTTGTTATGGTTTTAGTTATTGTATGCACTAAATCTTGTACCAGTAAAATTCTGTAATGACAATAACAACAACAAGAGAAAGTGGTTTGGGTTTTGGTTTTTTGTTTGGTTTTTTTTTTATGAAAATGATGAATCATTCAGGAATATTTGTGTTTCAAGAAGATCTTTCAGTGGTGGAAATAAAACCTGTGATATGTTTCCAGTCCTTACATTCAGTGCGGTGAATGGAAAAACAGAGAATTATTCAAAGTTATACTCTATAAACTTATTTAAATTATTTTGATTTAAAAGCTTTGGTGACTGTGCCAAAACTTTCAGGTAAAAAAATAAGTGCACCATCCCTTTAAACCTAGCTTTCAGAAGACAGGAAAATTAAATATAACTCTTTGAAAGAAATGCTTTAATAGCAATATAAAAATAGTCATATCCATCTCTCAGATACTGTTTTTCATATATCTCCAAGCTTTCTCTGAAGGAAGAACTCAACAAAGAAACAGGAATACATAGACAGTGACTTCCACAGCCTGACAAAAATTGTTGTCCTTAGGAGTAGAGTAGAATAGACTAGACTAGACTAGACTAGACTAGACTAGACTAGACTAGACTAGACTAGACTAGACTAGACTAGACTAGACTAGA